>PVIR01003840.1:50225-84453 GCA_004026965.1 Petromus typicus | reverse complement strand
CGGCGCCTGTCTTGCAAGCGCAAGGGCCCGGGTTCGATTCCCCGGTAACCACATACCATGCTGGGCGTGGAGACTCACACCCAGCAGCAACCAGTACCACATACCACAGTGCCGGGCGTGGTGGCTCACGCCTGTAATCCCAGCACTCGGGAGGCAGAGGCAGGAGGATTGTGATGTGAGTTTGAGGCTGAGCTCAGGGCCAGCCTGAACCACAAAGCAACACCCTGTCTCAAAAAAAAAAAAAGAAATACTTTTTTAATTTTGTACTACCAGTAAAATGAATTATTTAATATTGTGTGTCAAAAATTCAAATAGCTTTGATGTGTTTAATAACATCACTGCAAATAAGTATATGAAATAATCTATAAATACACATAATCATTTATATGGCAACATAAATATATGTATGTATTCTTACTAGTATTCCAAATTTGTCAACTTTATTATTTCAGCTACAAATATGTAATCCTGATAGATAATTATATTAGCATCAGAGATAATTTTACACCTTTCCTATGCATATACATTTTAATTGTGCATACTAATGGGTACAGTATGATAATTTCATACATGTATACAATGTATACTCAAATCAGGATCACTAACATTGTCATCTCCTTAAAGCTTATCATTTCTATGTTGAAAATCTTTGAAGTTCTATTTCTTTATAAAATACATGATAAACTGTTGTAAACTATAATAATACTACTGTAGTGTAGAACAGTGAACATATTCCTCCTACGTGTTGCTTGGCCTCCTCTGACAGCTCCTTTTTCTTCCCTTCTTACCTTCTGTTGACCACTATTCCACTGTATTTCTAGGAAGTCAACTTCCCTAACTTCCACATGTGAATGTAAATGCATAGTATTTGCCTTTCTGTGCCTGGCTTATTTCACTTAACATAATATCCTCAGGTGCCATTGATCTGCTATAAATGACAGCATTTCTTTCCTTTTTTGTGTGGCTGAACAATATTCCTTTACATGTATACGTATACTCACACTTCTTCATCCCTCTGTTAATCAATGCCTCAGTCAATCAATTCCAAAAATCCTGAAATTTTTGGAACTATTTCCTTTGCTTTCAATTGGATCATTAATTTTTTGCAACATTTGTCTAAATATCATGATGTGTAACTTCTTGAACTTACTTTCAAGGTAATAAATCTGACTTAACACATTTCACAGTGTGATTTTCAAAAATACTCTTAAGGTTATTTACTGTGCTTATATGAACATCGGGAGAAGCAAATGAAGAAGAGCACAGAAGAACATCTATTATCTTTGAAACTCACCTTTCAAATTCTTTCAAGTTAAATGATTAGAAATAACTGATAACCTAGTTCTGGCTTTGCTATCTACCAACTCTGACTCCTAGAATAACTCATCAATTGCCCTGAACTGAAGTTTCAGAGGAGTCAGGAATGGCGACACATAACTGTAATCTCAGCAGTGCACTTAGGCGGCTAAGGGAAGAGGACCACTTTGAGATGGAGGCCAATCTGGGCTACCTGGTGAGTTCTAGGCCAGCCTGAACTAACTGAATCTGTCTCACACAAACAAACAAATAAAATAAGAGAAGTGACAGTTTCTCTGTAAGTTAATTTCTAGAGTCAATTTTCTATAAATTGACTATAAATTATATGGTATGCTATAACTTTTAGAATATGATAAAGAAAATAATCAAAATCAGAGTAAAATTATACTTGTTATGCTACAACTTTTAGAATACGATAAAATAATCAAAATCAGAGTAAAAAAGTACCTTGAATGCAGTTTATGTGAGTTTTATGTATTATTAAGGTATATTGTATGTACAATAGAAAACCAAGGAAAATGAGATCAATATCTGAATGAGTATTTCCGTATTTTTGTAAATGAAAACAATAATTCTTTCATTAAAATCTGTCATTGAAAATGTTTTCTTGGGACTGCAATTCAAAATGTGACAATTTCATCTCAACCATATACTTGTGAAAAAAACTGTTATAGTAAAAACAATAAAAGATGAAAATGTTTGTACATATCAAAAAGAAAAGCAAGGATAACATCTTTAAAGGAGAACTACCATAATATGTCAGCAATGCAGTAAGTGATACTATTCTCTAAAATTTGTATCATTTCTGTTGTATCTATAAAATACATTCAACCTCATTACTTTGTATTCACAAGATCAACTCTGTTATGGTTTGTATTTAGATGTCCGCTGGAGCAGCCTGCATTCATAGGTGGGGCTTTCAGACAGTCAGTGGATTATGGGGGTTTATAGCTGGCTTGCTGTTGGGATGTATAGCTTGGTGGGAGGAGACTGATTACAAGGGCGTGGCCTAGAAGTGTTTCTCTCCCCGTTTCTCCCTTCAGTTCTTTAACCCCTGAACTCCACTATATGAACAGCTCTTTTTCCGTTATCCTCCCATGCCACCAGTCTGTGGACTGACACTTCTACAAACTGAGCCAAAATAAACCGCTTCTCTTTTACATTCTGGATACTAGGTATTGTGTCTCAAAATGACTAATATATACTCCAACTCTTCAGTTATCCAAGATGATCTTGAATATACCAAGTTTCCTACAGCAATTACAAATACTCTCAATTGCATAATAAATTATATGGTCAACTTAATAATATTGAAGGGTTATAGTTTTTTGTTTTACACTTACCAAGTTTAAGATATGGATCTCATTACTTTATATAGAAATTTCTCTGCGTATGATACAGTAGAAATGTTTATCATACTTCACTTTACATTATCATGTTATAATAAAATAGTACATTCACACATATTCATGATATTTTACTATTTTTCACCCATCCACAGAGTTTTGTTTTTTTTGTTTTTTTTTAGCTAGAACTAAGACCACGGATCAAGAACAGAAGTAGGCATTGGTAGAATAGAAATTTAAATGTATCATTTCACATTTAAACATTAAAATATCAGTTTGTCAGGATAATTCTTTCATTAAGGTATACTCCATGTAGAAAAAATGAGTTGAAATAATAAATGACATAAACATAATGAAACATGATTACAAATGATAAATATTAGACTCAGAAAAAAGAAGTATCTAATATTATGGGTTATTCAAATTTCTTACTATGAAAATAAATCACAGTCCTCTTTGACTTCCAGAAAAGCTTTTATATCTTTGCTCAAAGCTTCTTTTTAATGTAATTTTTATAAATTCAGTATAAGGCACACAATAAAAAATTATATTTTCCTTATAAGGTTGTTATTTCTCTTTGTAAATAGAAGGATAAATTGATCTTCTTGTATACTTTTTTTAAATGACACTGTTCTACTCAACTCTAGACAGGCTTGACAGTTAATGTTCTGTTTTTTACCATGTGTTACAGTGATTGGTCATTGTGGTAGGCCATGTCTATTACATCATGTAATTCTCAATATTTTTATCCAAGTGTAATTTCCTATAATTGTGAGTAAAAAGAATTAACATAAATCTTCATTTTATAGGTGTTTATTTGCACATGGATAAGGGTGTGTGTATGTGTATACATGTGTGTGTATGATAGAGTGATAAAAACCAGGAAGGACGTTTTAAAGCTGTTTTATCTGATGTCTCCAGTGAGAGTAGAAAAATTAGTAATTGTATGTAATTTGTCTTAAACTTTTTTTCTCAAACCTAAGTGTTTGGAAGCTTTTTAAAAATCGTATTTTATACTGTCATTGTAAAACAAAATTGAAACATATTCTAAGAGAAATAAAGTAAGTTAAATTTCAGATTCGTATAGCCACCTCCAAAATTATTTAACAGACAAATCTTTACCTACCCCTAATTTCTATACCATCCCTCAAGCATATTCTCTCATTTTATTCTAAAAATATGTTTGAGTTCAAAGTTATCTTAAATATCCTTTTAACATAGAAAACAATCTTTTACTTTTTTTTAATTTTTTTTTTTTTTTTTTTTTTTTTTTTTTTTTTTTTTTTTTTTTTTTTTTTTTTTTTTTTTTTTTTTTTTTTTTTTTTTTAGTGCTGAGAATGAAACTCAGGACCTTGCACTTTCCAATCAAGTGCAGTACCACTGAGCTACAACACTGGCCTAGAAAATAACTTAAAAAAAAAAAACTTAGTATTACCATATACCATTCCTGTGTATGAACTTCCTTGAATAAGTCTTATAAGGCTGTTCTTACACATTGTTGAAACATTCACCTTTACTTGAAAATTTATATTGCAATTAATTGATATGTTTGTTAAGTTTATTTCGCTATCAGTGTGGCTTCAACCAGAGAAGAATCAAGAGAATATATATTTTAAATAAAGACACAGCAATATTCAGAGAATCATTATACATGGTTGTGGGCATATGCTAAGGAAGCACAAAGTCTTAAAGGAGAGAGGAAAGGGAGGTTAAGCGCACCAGCAAAGGGACTTAGAGGCAGATTTTCAGGAAAACCCACACTAATGACCACCTTCTTGCTTACAACCTTTCCCAGTGCCCCGCTCTTAGCTTTAGTCCAGAATTTGACAAAGGAGCTGTGATTGCAGTCAGATTTCTGGTCACCAAATCTAGATTTTTCTTCCCTAACAGATTAAGGAATAATTTATAAAATTATCATTTCACACCATATAATTTTCAGCTGCAAAACTTAAATTTGCATCATTTTTGTTTTCCAAGAATCTATTATGTTCAATAAATCCTCTACTTTCTAGAAATTACCAAAAATAGTATAATTATTTTGATATCTTGATTGATTCTCTCATATCATTACTGGTATACTTGTGATTCTTTTCTCTCTTCAATATAAACTGAATTATCCAGCATTTTTCTATTTATTTTCAAAATGTAATATTTTATGAGTTGTGGGCTATATCTGGAGTAAATCTTCATTTGTTTCACGTTGAATATTTTTGTGTTTTTGTAAACATTTTGAAGTTTTCTTCTTGACTTTAGCCATTTAGATACATATTGGTCTCTGGGGATCTTGCCTTCAAGCTTTATTAGGTAAGAACAGATCACCATTTAATCTAAAATTAACTCAGCCCCACAACTGGGAAAAAACCCTGTAAGTGCTTTACTGATGTACAATAAATGGGAAAGTTTTCCACTCTGGGTGATGGGAACAGGAACTTCTCCCAGATCTGAGTGAAAATGAGACTCCGACACCTCGTGTCCTTAGTTCCACCAGTGCATGTGTTCATTAGTGTTCAGGTGACTCAAGGGAACTCTTGCCAATCCCTAAGATGCTATTTTTGTGGAGCTCTTTTTCTGTCAGAACATTGCCACCCTGTATATTCTAGCTACTCTGTTGTGTGGTTCCTTAAATAGTTAAAGAGAGAATTTTCATATGGCTCAGCAATTACCCTCAAGCTTTGTAACCAAAAGAACTGAAAATAGATTTTTGAATACTTTTAATATTTACTGACTCATTAGGCAAAAGTTCAGATAACTCAAATTTCCATCATCCGATGAAGGAATAAACAAAATGGAATGGAATGAAGCAATGGAAAATTATTTAACCTTAAAAGGAACTGAATGTTTCTAGATACAGGTAGTGTGACATGGCTGGATGTCAGAGACATCGTGCTCAATGAAAAAAGTCAGATACAACAGGTCTGGTTGTGTGATCTCATCTGCATTAGCACAAAGCCGAAGTCAACCTTTTAAGACAAAAAGCAGACTATATTTTTCTTGAGTTTGGAAAAGTTGTCAGTGAGGGGTGATTGTATAATAGTGATGAGCCTTTTTTGGGGGGGATGAATAAATTGAGTGTTAGCTGGGCCTGGTGGTGCACACATGTAAACCCAAGGAGACTGTGACAGGAGGATCACAAGTTCTTCTGTCACCACACATATAAATCGACAATTTAACCTGCCGGATTGTTCTCATCATTACATATACTACACATGTATTGAAATCTCATGCTATATCTCATAAGTATGGATAATTAAAATACATTAATTACAAAATATATTTTAAACTGAGAAAAATGATAGTATAGTTACCCAACTTTGTAAATGTGTGAAGAGCCTAGAAGAGATAATGGAGGATTTTTATCTTATATGAATTTTATCTTAATTTAAAAGCTCTTTAAAATGCTATATGTTCTTTTCAGAATTCTCTCATTATTTTCTAAAAAGTGGTTATGCTTTGATACAAACATTTAGCATATAAGAACTCATTTATAAAGGCTATGGCCAATATGAGTTGTACAATTTATGAAGGGAAATAATACTTTTCTTAAGAAATATCTTGGACAAGATTTAAAAACTAAGCAGAAGCTGTGTGTGTGTGTGTGTGTGTGTGTGTGTGTGTGTGTGTGTGTGTGTATATGTGTGTGTGCGCGCGCGCACGCGCGTGTGTGTGTGTGTGTGTCTGCATGTCTGTGTGTCTATGTGTACAGCATTTCTTTGTCGATCACTCTAGAATGGCCAGATAAATACAATAAACATATTGTTATTGAACACAAAGTATACTGTATATTCGAGTTATGTACTGGTAAAACGTTGGCTGAAATTCTTTAAGAATTACTTGATTTCTTTACCTGATCCATGTGTGAAGAAGAAAAGTGAATTAGGCAAAGAAGATATACATGAGAAAGAATGTGATATACTGCTTTCTACAAAAACTTTTAGCGTTTTAACCAGTAGGATGTAGTGGTTAAATACTCACATTTGAATCAGATTGCCTGGATTTGAAAGTTATGTTTGCCTCTATCAGTGGAGGGTTGAATAAGTTGCCTATCCCTTTGTACCTCAGTTTATTCATTTATAAAATGGGAAAAATGGTGGCTCTATTTGCCACAGGTTAGAAATATCTACCAAAGTTTACTGTGTTTTTTATTCATCAAAATGTATGTTCCCTTTCAACATTGTGGTGTTGATAATGATCAATGTGTGTCTATCTAAGCACTCTCTCAACCTTTGTGCACTCAAATGGAACAATGTTATTCTCACTAAGAGAACAAAAGGTAAGGTGACATATATCATTCAGTATTCACGGTTAAGCAACTGCAATTTGGGGGTCTCTTTAGTATAACAGTAAGCCTCATCCTAAAACTGCTTCATGAGTTTTTATGGTTTACATGGATGATAAACAAGTAAAAGTGCTCATAAGTGAGTTTGGCATACCTCAAGTGTTTGATCCATTTTAGCTAGTATTCTCCTTACTGTACCAAAGGAATATAATATAATATAAAGTTATGATTCATATCCAGATGTAACCCAAAAGCTTTCTACAGGTAGGGCCTTAGGAAAGTAGTTGGATTGTCAGGAGGTAAAGCTGATTTGTGTTAGTCTATAGTGTCTGGATAGATGAAGCAAGTCACTGCAGGCTTGACTTGGAGGGTAGATCTCCCTTGTGGACTCTTCCTTCTCTGCTTCTCAGCACCATGACTTGAGCATCCCTCCTTTGCCAGACCTTTCCACCACACAGCTCCTGCATAGAGCCAGCTGACTGAGCAGGGACTCAAACTTCTAAAACATGAACCAAATTAAACTTCTTTTAATCTATAGATCTTGAATATTTTATTCCAGCAAAGAGGAAAGTAACTAAGATACATAAATGTTGTCATTTTAACAATTCTAAGTGTACATATCTTTGGCATTATTACATTCATACACCATGCAGGGATTGATGCTCTCTATTTGTAAAATATTTCATCAACTCTCATATAAATTTTGCCTGCCTTAACTTCCCATTCTTCCTTCATGCAACACTTGGGCAAGTTGTTATGTATGTGAACTTGCCTCTTCTAGATAATTCATATTAGTAGAATCATGCAATGTTCACAATTGCATGCTTTTTCTCCTTCAGTTAAATGATGTTTCCAAGACTCCATCTATGCTGAAGCTTGCCTATGAGTTTCCATTTTCTCTTTGACTTAGGAGTACTCCATTTTGTGCACCTCTACATTTTGTTTACTCTTCTATATACTTTGATGGAGACAAGCTGTTGGCACTTTGGGGCTATTATGAATAACGTGACAAGGAACATTAATATGCAGGTCTCTTTTTGAATCTTTGTTTTCAGTTGCTTTGGTGGGTGTAGCTCAGGGCTAGAATTGCTAAATCAGATGTTAACCTTATGTTCAGCTTTTGGGAGAACTGATAAACTATTTCCATTGAAGCTTCATCCTTTCATGTCCCCACTAGCAATGTCCAGTAATTTCTTTTTTTTTTTTCTATATCATCACCAAAACTTGTTATTTTCTGTTTTTGTTTTTATAGTTATCAAGTGACTCTGAAGTGGTATTTCGCTGTGGGTTAGATTTGAACATTTAAGTCATTAATGACATATTTTTCATATGCTATTTGGCTACTTGCATATCTTCTTTGGAAAAAGGTTCTTGGCTCATTTTTAATTAGGCTTTGGCTTTTTGTTGTGCTATATATTCTGGATATATTTCTTATTTGATATATAATTTCCATATATTATTATTTTCCATGTTTATAAGATGTTTGTTCAATTTCTTTTTCTCTCTCTCTTGGTTTTTCTTTTTGATTCTGGGCTACATCTCTACTCAGTTTATAATTTTATTTATAACTTGAGGTAAGGTTGAGCTCAAAGTCACAGTCCTCCTTCCTAAATCACCAAAGTGATAGGTTTAGAGTCATTTGCTCCATTGACTGGCACCTTTTAAAAATATCCTTTAATTTGCAAAATGATGATGAAATACCACTTATTTGGTTTTATTTTTATTGTTGATTCTGCCATTAATGATATATCTAAGCATCGATTGCCTACTTAAATGAATGTTATAAAAATTTATCCCAGTGTTTCCAAAAATTTTATGGCTTTAGCTCTTAGTCTTGTGTATTTGATTCATTCTGACCTAATTTTTGTTTATGCTGTAGAACAGAGTTCCATCTTCATTTATGTGTGTCCAGAAATCCAGTTGTCCCAGCATAATAATAAACATACTTAATGTATATCCTAAAAAGTATCAAAGTCAAGAGTGTAGTGATTAAATTCTTAATGATCTGAAATTTGTATACTCTTTTCCCTTTACAATTTAAGAAAGTTCATTGATTGGTACTATAGCAGAAAGGCAAAAGAGAGTAGAAGAGAAGATGTTAAGTTTCTTTTTTACCTTGAGTAGAGTTTCAGATATCTGTATCAGTGGTAAGTCCCAGACTTTACAGAAATGCCTGGACCCTTGTATACTCACTAGAAGCATGATATCTAGTCTCTCTATACCTCCATATCCTGCTCTTGTAGAATTTTTCTACTTCACATGAGAGAAATACCTATGATGCAGAGTCATTTTCTGTTCCAAACTGTTCCATTCTTCATTTTCTCTTGTCTTATTAGATATATGATTTGCATATATTTTCTCCCATGTGTTAATTCATCATACTATGCTAAACCAGAATTAATGACATTTCCACTATGATAACTAGGCACATGCACACTCCAATTTCTTTAGGTCTTGTATTTAGTCTAAATATTCTTTGTTTCTTAATCTGAGAAGAGATTAGAAATTTTTAATAGAATTTATTTAGAAATGAAGAAAAATCAGAAAGCATAAAATATAAACGTCTAACCTATTCATTGTATACTAATGTTTGAAATTTATCTATAAATTGACTACTTTGTGTATGTTTATTGGACAACAGCATTTGCATCTTTTGTCTTCAAATATACTAAGATGGCATGCTTATCCAAATGTCATTACACTTAGAGAGATTTGAGAAATCTCATTTAGATAATAAGTTTTTCAGTTTCATTTTTAGGTTTATTTCTAACTTTCTTTCCCAATCCAAACCCAATCTATACACCTTTTGTCGTTTCATTTTGTTGGCCTTACACCAGGCCTGAGAGTCAAGATGCTCCATACTCCCTTAAGTAATCCCACAGTTTGCATCTTAAGGCAGTATAACTCTCCATCTCACCCTCAACTCAATGATCACTTTTTTCTTAAATTATTTCAACTAACCTGTTGTGAAGTACATTTTACCTGAAATGAAATTGAGTTTCTTTACCTAAAAATGATAGGCATTTACTGAGTAATTATATGCTTTGTCTAACCTCAGTACACATTATCCTTTACATAGAGGAGACCTTTTTCTTATCAGGAGATAGCTGTGTTAGTCAGCCTTTTATCGCTGGGGCAAAATGCTTGGGAAAGTCAACTTAAAAGAGAAATGGTTTATTGTATTCAAGTCTTTTTTAAAAGCAATTTTTAATTGAAGTTGTACATCAGAGGATTTTATTCCAGTTTCTTCTCAGTTGTTTTTTCCTTACATTTGTCCTTTTCCTTTCCTTGGAGAGATTTGGCTTTCTGTTCCAAGGTCTTACAGTCGTTCTCCACACTATAACCATCTTCCTGGGGTAAATGCCCATATGGACAGTTGTGTCATTTGCCTTTTTCAGCTGCACCCATTCAATAAAGATGACACCTTTCTTCCTATAAACCTGGACTACTTTTCCAATCTGCTGTCTTTTATACTGTCCTCGCACAACCTGAACCTCATCGTCTTTTTGGATGGCGTAGATCAAACATTAGATTTCTGTTTCAGCTCTTCAGAAAGAGGCAAGGACATAATTTTCCTGTGAATGTGGGAAGATGCATTGACATATCTTTTATGCTTCATGCTTTGATCCAAAATCCCAAAAGGACTGAACTTCCTTTTGGCCAGTGTAGCTCCAGCATTGGCCACAAAAGGAAAGAGGAATGGTTCACTGAAGCTTACAGCTCCAGAGATTTCAGTTCCTGGTAATCTATTATGTTTGGGCCTGTGATGAGAAGCAAATATGACGATGTTTACCTGGTCTAGGAAAGTGCTCAACTCTTGGTATACAGGAAGCAAGAAAGATGGAGGAGGACCAGAACCCTGTACCCTCTTCAAAGTGATGTCTTAACATGCTAACTTTCATCCTCCACATTCTGCCTCTTGAAGGGTTCACCACCTCCCAGTAACTCCACAAGTTAATAATAAAATCCTCAACACATGGTGTTTAGGGTACTTTTAAGGTACAAACCATAATTGTAGCCCAGTTTTAGTATTCTGACTCCGAACACTATAAGTTCAGGATCTGTGTTTCAGGCTCCTAGTGTGCTGGGACACTTTCCAGGTCACTGTAGTTAAACCTCCATCTGAGAGCTTTTGATGAGAGTGAGGCTTATCCAAAGGAATGAGATGAGGATGCTAGGAATTTAAAGGAGTGAAGTCATTCTATAGAACAGCCAGGGAGAACCAGGGGAAGCACCAAAGTTGCTCGGAGCTCCCCAAATGGAAATGGCTGATCGATACCTGTAGACCAGTCCCTCAGTCCCAAAGCTGGAGGGCAGAGCTAAAAGTGTTTGCGAGACAATATGCCGTAGGTGAAGGACTTCACCATGGGAGTCTGGAGCCTTCTAGAGGATCAGTGCCCAGCAGAAAGCAGTGGGCGACCCTCAACAGCATCCTCATGGAACATGAGGAATAACGGTAAAGGTACTAGTGCCATGAAGGGAAAAGCCGCTCTGCCCCGCTAACCTCACCCTCCAGACCCTTGATTATCTCTATGGAGAAAAAGAGGCACCCTTCCTTAAACACAACAAAGACAATTCGTTAAAAGTCGTGAGAGAGGTTTATTGGAAGTATGATTTGATTTGTTTTCTAACATAAAACATGTAAGTCAGAAAGCGAAGCAAATCCACACCATCTACTTGACGAGCCAGTCCTGGTCTCTGGAGCAGCTCTGCGGTAGTGATGAGAAATGCCATCGTTCCCTGCTGGAGCCTGTCTGAATCCTGTCAGCGCCTCTGACAGCCAGAAGCAGAGTTCTCATCTTTACAGTTTCTAAAACCCATTTTCTATTGAACTGCCCACTAAATTCTGATTTTTTTCTCTGTCAATAATAAATCTCTGAATTCTCAGCTTATTTGCAAAGCAGAAATGAGTGACAGATTTGGAGTTTAATTACGAGTGAGGCTCAGAGAACCAGCTCTGTCCACCACCCTGGCATCTTTGAAATCCCCTCGGTGTTCACAGACAGTCCCAAATTCCTTCTATTAGGTTAGAATCGTGGACAGGGCTTTACTAACACTTTTAGTAGTACCAACCTGTTAGCGAATGTCCATGCAAAATAAGAATCCAATGACTTCATTAAGCATCCTAGTAAAGTGTCCATATCTGTAATATGTACTTCATATTTTACTATGTGTGGCACACCCTTTCCCATGCTTTCTGTGTACTTCATTCAGCCTTTTCATTATTGCTATTTGCAGTACAAGATACTTCCCTGAAGTTTATGCCCTTTGAGTTCTCAGTCCTCTTATTAACCATCTGCCACAGTGAACAAGCATTTCATTCACCTTTCAGGACTTCACTCATCTGAGACATACACCATTCTATTCAGATATTTTTGATAATATTTCTAGTTCTAACTTTGTAAGACTAACTTGAAAATATTATGAAGATGAGTAAGATGTCAAAGATATCTTAGTGTTGATTCCTTTCTAAGGAGCTGAATTTGGTTTAAATCCATTACATTATAAAGGCAGAATCACTCACTTTCTTCTGACCAGTCAATAAAGCTTGAGTAGTTTTGGAGTACTTCTCCCAAAGCATGTTGAGGACTTAAATTCATTTTCACTTTCGGTTTATAAAACCCAGAATACTGGCATTTTTGTCTGCTTAAAGTGTCATTTCATTTTCATTTCTCAGCACTGTATGCAGTCAGAATAGATATCCAACAAGTATTTGTTAAGTGAATCTCAACTTCTATTTAAAGGCTTATTTATTTCATCTTCAGTCTACAAGTGTTCCTAAGTTCCAGGATTTCTATATATTGTGACAAAGACACATGTCATCTACTCAGGAGGAGTCAAATAAGCAGTGTGTTTTATGTTAAAGCCATCTGCATTATGATGGGTGGTCCCTACTTTACTATATTAGAATCCACACCTTTTAACATCCTAAAACTGGATCTATACAAGCCTCCATGTGCTGAAAGGTTAGAGACTGTGCTGTTTACTACATGGTCCTATAGTCTGTAAAAATTGAGCAATTATATTCTGACAGATGCTACTACTCTTGTAGTTAAAAAAACATGATTTTCAAAATAGTAAATTTATGCTATAAATAATGAAGCTCAAAATTATTAGTAAGGAAATTAAGTTTAAAATATTGAAATTATTAAAATGTACCAGGTTAAAAACATTTTAATATTTCACAATAAAAGAATTGTGAGGATGTGAAGTATTGGATTTCTTTTTCCTTTCTACTGGACACATACATTAGAGATGTGATTTTTGGAAACAGTTGGTAATCAACATCAACAGAAATTTAGATGTCCATAGATATGTATTATTCTTCCACTAGGATGTGTGTTCCTCTTAGGTGTGGCTTTGTAACCTGCATCATTTTCAGGAGGGAGACTGTGAGAGCTGATGGATGATTGGCCAGATTTCTCCCCTTTTTTAATATTAGTTGAAAGCAGATAATATGACCATTTAAGGTGAAAACATTACATTGCTGCCCTATCCTCTTTACTGTTATTAAGAATGCAGTACTACAGACTGGGTAAACAAACAAGAAAAGGGATCTATTTGGGCTCAGAGTTGCCCTTAGGTTTCCCTTCGGTCAGAGTTGCCCATATGGCCACTACTTTGCTAGTAGAGTTTTCAGCAGTGGAAGGTATCACATGAGTAGACACAGAGAGCATGCACATGTATGTTCTGGTATCACCTTTTTCTTATAAAGCCCCCCAACCCATTTCGAATCACTGGGTCTTCATTCTGATCCCCTTATCTAATCTTCATTATCTCTCACAGACTCTATCTTTAAACACCATGGTCAGATTAAGTTCCGTTCTTTTAACACCTCATACTAAGGGCAAAGCTCTATCACATGAATGCTTGGGGGCCACATCCAAACTATATCTAGATCAGGGTAACAAGTAACAATGAACCTTGATGTCTTCCTTAGCAAGGTTTGTGAGGTTGTGTGAGATCTTCACATTGGGCAGCATTTTTTCAAAGGTGGACAGGCTCATATTTCTTAACTGCCACTTTATTTGTTGGCATTTGCTCTGTTACCTGTGTGGACCAGAAATCATGTAAAATTATATCTACATACATATATATGGTAATATTAAAAATAAAAAGATACAATGTTAATAACCTTTTAAAAGAATAAACTATTGTATTATATTGATATAACAGAAGTCTATGGAGGAGAAAAATTAATGCAATACAGGCAAATACATCAACAAAGATGAATCATAAAATATATTACTATAATATTCCTTATTTTGTTTTTGTGTTTTTGTTTTTTTGTACTATCGATTGGATTTAGGAATTGCACTTACAAAGTAGGTGCTAGACTAACTGAGCTTAGTCCCTAGCATATAAATATAGTGTTGAGTGTAAGAAATAAATCATATAAATGAAATCGAGTTGAAGAAATCAAAGAAAAAATGAAAGAAATTATACATTCTATAAGAATTCACATGTAGGTTGTAAAAATATTAGGAAAATTTAGAAATGATTAATACCGAATCCACGGTCATGTTTCTGGATAGAGGAAAAAGAAATGTACTTAAGTAGGTTCAATAGAGGGCTTTTAAAAGGTAATGTCCTATTTCTTAACCTGGGTGATGGTTACACAGTATGTGCTTTTATTATTATCATACTATAACTTCTCCTTATTCATTTGATATCGTTGTTTCAATATATTATTTCACAGAAAAAATATTTTTAAAGATCCCAATAAGTATACCTGCTACACTACCATAACATAGGCTCTTGACTCATACTTTGATAAGTGTCCTAGAAATGCCTTAAAACCCTGATTTTGTTCTTTAAAAGCAATAAGAAGTTCATGATATCCTACTTTTTTTTGGAGTGATTTCCATAAGACTTAGGGTAATGATCTTAGCCATAATCCTATTTTCTAGGTTTACATGATAGCAGCAATACTGTCCATTTACTTTAGGATTGCTCTTTACAGATACTGTATGTGTATCAACACTTCATTCTATATTAAGATGTATTATCATTGGAAATAGTATATTACATATAGCTTATATTTTATATTTGCATATTGTATATATTTGTATCTAATTATATAACTACCTTTATAGTAATTACTAACTTCTGATTAGGAAGGATCTTGTGTGAATACTTGGATATATGGAATTTGTGTCCTCACCGGTTGGCTTCTCTGATGACACAAAACATTTAGCTTAATGAAAGCAACGCAAAATGATAGCAACTAGCTAGACTGTTTGAAGCTGACATTCTGGCTACATAACAAAGTCTGGAAACACTTTCATAGAGCTTTCTATGTGAAGACAAAACCTGTCCAGGGCACAGATATCCATGGAAAATGTGTTTTGAACATAGTCCCCAAATGTAGCCTGCTTACGATGTTAGCCCTGAGTGTCAAAATACCACTCTACTGGCTTTCTGTACTCACTTTTGAAGGTGACAGGTGGCTCTCCACACATTAGCTTTTCAAAGGGTCATGAAAAAAGAGTGTCGCTGCCAGCAGTGCCCCTAAATTATCTGTTTTCCATTTTGAAAAAAAAGTGAACAAGGTGTAGTAGAGTGCTCTCTTCAAAGGCAAATCATTAAAGAGAACAGCTTAACTCAGAATGAAACAGAAGGGGGTGAGAGGGCTGCCTCGAGGGTGGCCAGGGGTACTGCATCCGTGTCATGCTATGTCAGGTCAGATCTGAGTTCGCAGTGATGTCTGCAGGATATTATCTGATAGATGGAAGCTAGATATTAACAGTATCTAGGAACTGGTCCTATTTTAATGTCAAAGTAATTCTGTTGCATTCTCCCTGGCTTTCAGTGTCACACATAGAGGAATAAGTTTATATCTTTTTTTGAGACAGAGTCTCGCTTTGTAGTTCAGGCTGGTCCTGAGCTCAGCCTCAAACTCACATCACAGCAATCCTCCTGCCTCTGCCTTCCGAGTGCTGGGATTACAGGCATGAGCCACCATGCCCGGCACTGTGGTATGTGGTACTGATTGCTGCTGGACGTGAGTCTCCATGCCCAGTATTGTTTGTAGTTACCGAGGATCGAACATGGGTCCTTGCGCTTGCAAGACAGGAGCCGGGACCACTGAGCTAAAACCCCGGCCCTAAGTTTATATCTCCTTAAAGAGAAGCTATAGATAGGTGTGGTGGCACCAGTGAGTTCCCAGCACTTGAGAGGCTGAGGCAGGATATTGTTAGTAGTTTTAGGCCAGCCTGTGCTATACAATGAGTTCAAACCCAGCCTGAACTATATAGTGAGACCCTTCCTAAAAACATAAAAATAAAAATAAAAAATAAAAAAAAATCCAATGAGCAAATTTAAAGGAGAATTTATAGATTAAGACTAAGATAAGAAGAAAGCTGTAGTGTAAAGCTGAACCCAAAATAGGTTACTTCTCCTGAAGAACAAGTCTACACTGTAGCTACTTCTCATGCTTTGTTAACTTAAATTTGTAGTTCACTCTGAGAACATTATACTTATGTTCTAAACTTGGCTCAGTTAGGACGGGATAGTTGAATACTTTCCAAGGCCTATGTAATTTCCAGCTTTTGTACCACACAGTTAAATTTACAGGTCTAATAGCTGCTATAGTTATAATTCGCTGAACCAAAAATGATTCACGATTATCTCAAAACCATTCTGTTCACTATTTACTCTTCTAGACATTCAAATGTTTGGATTTTACTTACTGCCTCCTAGAATTCAACATGCACACTCAAGACAGATGGAGGAATCCCAGAGAAAGGAATCCAGGCACTCAGTGTTGACAGCTGTGAATGTTTGTCAGAGCAGAAACCTTCGACCTGGCGAAGGCTTCTTCCTGGCCCCCTCACGTGTACTAGAGGTGGTCCTCTACGTATGATGGCTCATCCTCCTTTTTCACTTTTCAATGGTGAAAAAACACTATACAGTTAGTAGGAACTGTACTTCAGCTCTTATGTTTTGATACAGAGTATATCTCTCTCTCTTTGTGCTGGGCAGTGGCAGAGGGTCCTAGCTCTTATTTTCTGCCAATTATATGATTGTAAAGGTAGCCAACCCTCACATCTCTCTATTCAGTGCTGCTAAACTATGATGCTGGGTGGGTTAGGTATATCAAATGCAGCTTTTCTGAAGATATTTTCCACTTGAGATAGGTCTGTTTGACCAGTTGAATGCCATACAAGTGGTGTTATGTCACTTCTAAGATTATGTTGTAAAGAGCATTATGTTTTTTGTCTTAGTGTCTCTTTCTCAGGTCATTCACTGTGGAGAAGGAAATGATATGATGTGAGGACCCCCAGACAGCCTCTCTAGTGAGCCCTGAATCCTGTCTACCAACACAAGAATGAACTCTGGTTGGTGTCCCTCTGAAGAGGTTGGGACTGAGAGTTGCCTGAGTTTTGATCAGGAAAAACAAAATGACTGTAAGATAATAAATTTCTGTTGCCTTAAACTAGTAAATTTTGGAATAATATCTTATATAAAAAATAATGGAAGTTACTGTATTATAGGCATTTAAATCCACTTGAGCCCCAAACAATTATATCATTAGCTGGCACGCAGAAAAGAGATTAAGTATAGTAGCTTACAGAATCATTAAAGGTAAGTCAGTTATTATTTTAGATTCAGTTTAGTGATAATTTGTTTTATAGCACGAGACAGCCAAAGGGGAACGTGGTACCTAGATGTGGGGTGTTACAACGTCAAAAGCCTAAAACATGGGGCTGACTTTCCCACCCTACGGATGTGTAACAAAGCCCCTTGATTAGACAAATCTGAAGAAGGGATCAGCAAACATGTCAGCTGGACCACGCCATGTCTGAGAATGGACAGTGTCTCTCCAGCTGCTTTGGTCAGACAAATGGGATTTGAGGAATTTAAAATTTTGTCTTTATGGTAGCTTAATTCTAAAGCCAAAGTAGAGCGGACTGTTCCTTGGAAAACAATTACAAGGAAATTATTTTTTTGACATTTAGCAAAGGATGACCCTGTATTTTAAAAATCATATGACTTGTGATAATATCACAGATATAAAAGATATCTAATACATGTGTATTTAGCAAAGGGAGTTTCTAGAAAGAATACTAGAAGTATCAATTTTAAGTTTTAAGCAGTACCTAAAATAGGGATCAGCATATAGTTTCTGCAGTGGGTCAAATGCTCAATAAATATTTCAGGCTTTTTAGATTGTACAGTGACTCTAGAGGTAGTTACACTCTGCACTTGTGGTACAAAAGTAGGTTTATTTGATATATAAATAAATCAGAAAACAGGCTGTTCCAATAAAACTTTATTGACAGAAGCACATTATAGTCTGCATTTTAACTGTGGGCAATATTCCCGTCAACCTCTGATCTAGAAGAAACGTCTCCAAAGTAGGACATGCTAAATTGAAACATAAATTATTATTTTATCCAACCTCTTTAGCACATGAAAAGTACAGAGTCAATGAAAAACTGGAGGTGAAGATGAAATGTAGAGCATGCCCTGAAAACAGCCTTAGGGGGAAAGTACAGATCAGTTCAAGGCTGCAGTTCAAAGATCTTTTATTCAGCCTTAAGAAAAACCTAGGATGCATTTGGTCAGCTCGACCATACAGATTTTTGCAGAATCTTAGGGGCTTGCCTTGTTAATCATGTCACCTAGACACAAAGGTTCTATGAACTTATCGGAGTACCTCTTAAACCCTCTTGCCTAGAAAAATGAGATTTTAGGAATTTAAAATTATTGTTCTCAGAATACCTGAATTCTACTGCCAAGGTAGAAAGGATTTTATCTTAAAGAGTCTGTTTTACAATAATGATATTTTAGGAAAGCCAATATTTGAAGCAGAACTTCTAATGCTTAAACTAAAGTAGAAGTAGTTCAAAATGAAAAGGAGACCTCTGATATTATTAATCTTCTATGAGCAGAACACAGGCTGGAAAAACTATCTGCAAATATACTTCATATCTTATGGGAAAAGAAAAATGACTCATATAGCAGAGGCATGGAGAACTACTCTCAGGGAGCAGAAACGCACCACAGTGAAAGGACATTGTCTGGACCTAGAGACAGAGGAAGTTGCCATATGCCTTGCTACATTTCAGAACTACTGTGAACCAGGAACTACTATGTAGACCTTTCTTTGTTTCTGTCTTCCTTCCTTTATTTTTCTTTCTTTCTCTTTCTATCATTCTCCTTCTCTCTCTCTCTCTCTCTCTCTTTCTTCCTCTGCCCTCCTCTCCTCTCCTCTCCTCTCTTTTTTTCTTTTTCCTTCCATCTGTTCCCTTGTCTTTTCTTTATATTTTCCTTATTTTCATGGGAAATCATACCTGGAAATGCTTTCTCCCCGAACTGCATCCCAACCCTTTCTACATTTTGAGATAGGATCGCACCAGATTGTCCAGACATAACTCCAATTTACAATCTCCTGCCTCAGCCTCTCAGAGAACTGAGATTCCAGGTGTGTGCACTTACATGTAGATTGTTCTTTGTCTTGAGTGGAAATCTCTACTGTGTCTATCATGTACATTTCTCTATGTTATATTGGATACATACAGAGAAGAGGATGACTGGTATTATTTGTCGGTATTATTTTATCAGTATTATTTGTCAGTATTATTTTATTGTGTTGGTTCACAGGTGCTTCTGAGGAGCTGCAAGTTTTTTTCATCTGTATCTACTTAGCTCTGATTTTAGTATATGTGCTGCTGAAGTGAGCACTACTTAGCTCTGATTAGAAGTGCCTCAGATTTAAACTGATATCAGAATAGAACGGGGACTTGCTGGAGACACTGTCCTGTAGTGACTGTGTGGTATGTGAGTCAGTCATTCTAGAGAGCAAAATCTTCAGTCCTCTCCACTTTCCCTCACTCTGTGTATGTTTATGCCCATTAGTCCAGCATGAAATGATGGAGTTGTTTCCCTTTCCATAAATCTGGACTGCTTTTGTAGTTTTGACTGATTTTGCAAATGGTTGAATAGCAGTTTGGTGACCTACAAGCTCAAGCCCTCTGAGCACTGGGAGAGTGTCAGACAATCAGGTGCTCATATATAGCCTTAAGGAAGAACTTCCTACACAGCAGGGAGGAATGAAGACAGCATGAATCCTGGAGATGTCGACTCCTTCATCATTTGTCTTAGCTGGGGAGAGTTAGCCTACCTTTTCGGAGGTCAAAGAGAGCAGAGGGCAGAAAGTTCTGGACATTTTGCCCTGATGTAGGATAATTGCACAGTTTAGCCAACTGAATCACAGCTTGAGTACTTCCTGCTTTTTTCATTTTTCCCCCCATATTCCAAACTGAAAAAAAAATCTTATACTTCAAATATAAACTTCAAACTTTCTCCTTGAGAATTCAGCCTAAATCTAGCACCTTCTTCTTTCTGCCCCTTTGAGTCTGGTAATCATGCTGTGAAACTCAAGTCTATAACAGAAGGCCACATGGAGAACACTCTGGTAAAGGCACGGCTGGGCACCTGTCAGTAACCAGGCCCAGGGGAAGCCATTGGCTTAAGCCATGACCTTCAATTAAACACCAGATGGCTATGGCCCTTCTTGACATCAAAGGACAGAAGAACCATCCAGCTGAACACAGTCAGCCATAAATATATTAATAACTGTAAATAGTTATTCTGAAGTACTACGTTTTGGCTGGTGTGTCAGGTGGCTCCCATGGTCCAAAATATTTTCTCAGAAATATCTTTGTTATGCAGAAGTTGTGCTTTTTCTGCAAGTGAAAACTGGTTGGGAAATTTTCTCCTGTAGTCACCTCCTCTATTTACTCTTCACTGGCAATATCTTTCACACCCTGCTACCCCTGATTATTATACATTTATTGTTAAATTCAGTACTCCTTTTCCTCTTTTGACACAAAAGGAATGTATCTCTCAGTTTTTATTTTTTAAAAAAGAAGACATGAATTCTAAATGGAAAGTCTAATACAAAACTTTTCGGCATTGGTCTTTTTCTTTTATTCTTCTCAATGCATATCTTATCTCTGGAAAGAGGAATTTTAGCTTGCACTTTTTCATAAATAATAAAAAGAATCAAACTCATTTACTTCATATAAAAAGCAGAACCAATGTTATATATATCAGAAGCTCTTAGCCCTCAAACAAGGCATTGTCATAAGGCTTTACTATGTACAAGTGATAATAACTGAAAATCTCATATTCTTTGAAAAGACTTTGAGAAGTAAAGACTTAAACAATAAAAATTAATTTTTAGTATTAAGCTTTCTGTAAATTTGTTAGGCAGATAAGCTTGGAGCAGAATAACCTTTTAAACATTTTCAATATATTTTCAAATATCCCATAATTTATGGACTTACTTTCAGTTTCCCACACTACATTGACAAACATGAAGCTTCTAGTTGCTAAATTGTGTAAATATCAGTAATTTTATAAAATAAATTATCTACAAAAATGATAGAAAAATGATTGTATTAGATCTAGTTCATAGTAAGTATTTCACAAATTTGAGTATTCTTGGTAATGTTTGACTCAGAGTTTTTTAAAAAATTAAGATTAGATTTAGCTTTTGTCCTAGTTCACCTACACGACTCACGCAGTTTATTTCACCATTATTATCATTATTTTTCTGACTTTCTTTTATTCAGAAAATGATATTTCTTTAAATGAAAAATTATATGCTTAACTTATTTCAAGTATTTATGTATAAAACATAAAAATTATGCATCCTTTATCAGAAAAGAATGTCAAATTTATTTAAATACTTTAAAAGCTAGGCATTGTTTTTGAGTCAAACAATAGGATCAAAGTGTCTTAGACTATAATGGAAACATTTAAAGTGGTTAATGTGAATTTTTGAAATAATCTATATGGTTTTAGACTTAATTGGCTGAAAAAATACTTTCTCAAATTGAAATAAGTTATATTCCATAAATTGATTTTTACAATGTCTATAGAATATTTTCCAATTACTTGAAGAAGATAAATGAGGTTTGAAACCACAAGTAAATTAAAGGTTTGCTTAATCAGTAGTTACATAAATTAGAAGGAATGTCAGTTTTATATTAATATTTAATAATAAGTTGATTAAACTTTGATTGAAAGCCTGTTTGTTTACATATTATGTAAATTGATTTTAAAATAAGTTTTATAGATTTAGAAGATGTTTACATTATGTCACTCCCAAAGTTTACACAAGCCACATTAATTTCAGTGTACATGTAAATTATGATAAAACCCTAAATAAATTTGAATTTAGATAAAAATAGCAAATGAGTAGAACTGGGAAGGATGGTTTGCAAAATTAAAACTTAACCTTTTCTTTCCCCACAACTGTCATTCTTCTACATTTTCAAGATAAATGAAAGACGCTGGATTTCCTGACAAAAACAAGCTTTTTTGAAACTTATTCTCTTCTGAATCCCACTTGCCAGCCCTGCCACCCACCTCAGACTCATGCCTTGACCTTGTGTTTTGTCTGAGATTTGTCCCTCTGATCTTCATTTCTCAGCATTTCTTACCTTTTCTAACTCTAAAGACCTAATGTCCAAAATATGCAAAGAACTCTAAAAAGCCAACAACAGGAAAACAAAAATTTCACTCAAAGAACAGACAACATATTCGGACACCTCACCTCACAGAAGAATATAAACATATGAAAGATTGGTGAATAAGCACATGAAAGATGTTCATCACAATTTCTTACCAAGGAATTTAAAGTGAAAACAAGGATGCATTTCACACCTGCTAAATGGTAGGTGTGACTGAACGTCTCCAGCAGACAGGACAGAAGGATAGGGAATAACAGAAGTTCTCTTTCAACATTTTTGAGAATTCAAAATGTGCAGCCACTTTCATTTCATTTTGTTTTGTTTTGACCAAGCTAAATTTAGTCTTCCTACACACCTACATAGAAATTACACTCCTGGGTATTTACCCGAATGAGATGAAAATGTACCCACACAAAAATCTTCATGTGAATGCTTATATTAACTTTATTCATAGTTTTCCCAAACTGGAAGGAACTAAGATACCTTTCAGTAGTAGATCAGTAATGTTGTTATATCTGTGCAAGAAAATGTTGTTCAGTGCCAAAACTGTCAAGCCATTGGAAGATGTGGCGTATTCAGAAATGCACACTGCAAAGTATAAAAAGACAATCTAAAAAGATTACATAATTTATATTCCAATTAGGTGACCTTTTAGAAAGGTACAAAATTGCAGAGACAGAAACAAGTTCCGTGGTTATCTGGAGTTGAGGTGGAGGACAGGTGAAGTGGATGGCTTCTTTGTGGGTAGGGATGACGTTATCTTGAGTGACACTGCAATGGTGGATTTGTAAGATGACATGTTGTTGAAAACTTACAGGACTTAGGATTTTATAGAACAAACTTATTAGCATACTCAGATATCTTTTAAAATTAGCAGTGAATTCAGAAGATCTCAAGAGGGACTGTGACAGGAAATTTAACAGTATTACAAACTCTGATAAGGAGCTGGTGGAAAACAGTATTGACCTAAATAATTTTGGAAATTGATGGATCCCATGTTACTCAAGGCAAGTGAAGGCACTTACAAACACTGCATTTAGTTCATTAAGTTGTTTCCCATGGCTAGCTGAATAAACTATGCAGGCACAACTTTACATGTATACCTGGATTTTAAAAACTGAATACCTGTGAGAACCAATGTCTCTCTATTAGAGCCAATAGGTAAACAAACAAACAAACAAAAAATGATAGAATGTAGGAATGTCATCACAATCTCAGACAAAAGGAAATAGGATAAATGGATTGACATCAATAGGTGATTTTCAGACTGGAGCAGAAAATAAACTGGTCTAGAACATCTTATAGTGCTAGAAAAAAGGATGTCCACAAATTACAGAAACAAACACAAAAATTCTACACTAATGAAGTGAGTTGAAGGAACTCTGAAGCCCCATGAAAGAACAGCAAATGGTCAAAGCTGAAAATTTATGCACCAAAGCAAAGAAAAAAATGGACTGTATTGAAAACTATTTATTTTGTAAAAACAATGAATTCATTCTATTATTAATAAATAGTTGAATCACTAAATCAATAAGATAGAAGAGATATTCTTGTAGAATTACTAGTAGTTTATAGAGATGCCTACTCTCATGGAAAGGAAATACCTTTTTCCTTACTTTATTTTAGAAATTTTGTTTATTTATTTATGTTTGGTTGAGACAGGGTCTCTCTTTTGTAGTTCTGAGCTCAACCTTGAACTCACAACAATTCTCCTGCCTCTGCCTCCTGAATGCTGGGATTTATTGTGAGCCACCATGTCCAGCACTGTGGTTTGTGGTTCTGATTGCTGGTAGATGTGAGTCTTCAAGCCTGGCATTGTTGTATGTGGTTACCGGGAACTGCCCCCATGTCATTGAACTTGCAAGGCAGGTGCTGGAACCACTAAGCTAAATCCTCAGTCCTCCTTACTTACTTTCTTCTTTGTTTCCTTTCTTCTTTCCTTTTTAATTTTTACTACTGTACTATAGTGCTATCTTTTAAAATTCTAATACAATAGTGCATTGTAGGTAGGTTATGTATTATGAGTACAATATAGAAAAGAGGAAACAGAGTATAAGAGAACTTCACAAACACTACTTCAACCAAGTGATCAAGGTTCACAACATTAGTACTAGGTTCAAAGTGAAGAAAATAATATGGACTTTTTAATGATGTGACAGGTCCAACATGTTACCTCTGGATTGTCTTCCATAAAATTCAAAATCTGCCTCAATCCATGAGAAAAACCGAGACAAATCCCATCTAAGAACCATTCAATAAATTGCATGATCAGAATTCTTCACAACTCTCAGTCTTCAACATCAAGGAAAATTTGAGAAACTATCACAGCCAAGAGAAGTTTTTTTGAACATGGTGCCCAAATGAAGGGTGATACTCTGAATAGAATTCTAGAACAGAAAATGTTGGAATATTAGGCTAGGAAACCATTAAGAAAGAATGGACTTGAGCTAATTACATTGGTTAACTATTGGTTCATCACTGTAATAAATCTGAGATGCTTATGTCAGATAGTAAAAATAGAGGAATCTATGAGAGATATATGTGTGCTAGGTATTTTATATTCTGTATTTCTGTAAATTGGAAATTATTCTAAAAATTAATTCTCTTTTGAATAAATTTGTTACAGTCTGGCAGGTCTGTTAAGTTTATAATCAATGCGGTTAGGGAAGTAAACTGACAAATATCTTTCATGTTTTCAATACTTGTACTTTTAAGAACACGACAGATTAAAAGAAGTCAAGGTCTATATTGCTCAATTCTTTATAAATAAATGAAGGACAGCAAGAGATATCCAGGGACTTACATAGTGTCACAGAGCTGCTGAAAAGTTGGTGACATCATCAGCTTAGATGTTTACAAACAGATGAAGAAAACGTGGTGTATATATACACAAGGGGGATCATTCAGCCCACAAGAAGAATTAAATCCTGTCATTTGCAGCAAATGAATGGAAATACAGGACATTATGTCAAGTGAAATAAGCCTACACAAGAAGGTAGGTGTTACACGCTCTTTCTTAGTTCAGAAGCCAAAAATCAAAATGTTGACTTGAACAAAAAACACTGAGTACTAGATGTTGGGCACAGAGGAGATAGTAGACAAAGATCAGATGTGCATGGAGAAATATCACCTTGAATTCTATTAATATGTATGATGAATATATGTTTATGAAAAGCAAAGAAAATAATCATTATGAAAAAATATCATTTCCAAATACAACGTATTAGCTAATGAGGGATATTTATCTTGCATCTGTGTTACAACTATCCTTTCAATTGGAGAAATTTTAACTTTTTTTTTTTTTTTTTTTTTTTGAGACAGGGTCTTGCTTTGTGGTTCAGGCTGGCCCTGAGCTCAGCCTCCAACTCACATCACAATCCTTCTGCCTCTGCCTCCCGAGTGCTGGGATTACAGGCGTGAGCCACCACGCCCGGCACTGTGGTATGTGGTACTGGTTGCTGCTGGGTGTGGGTCTCCACACCCAGTATTGTTATGTGGTTACCTGGGAATTAAACCCGGGCCCTTGAGTTTGCAAGACAGGCGCCGGAACCACTGAGCTAACTCCCCGGCCCCCAGAAATTTTAACATTTTGAGATGGAGCAGTAAAAGTAGGACCACTGACAATGTAGTTAGAAGTCTTTTAAAAAATAAACACACTATTACATATTTTTGGATAGAAGTCCTCTTCAATTGTAAATTAAGCATTAAGTAATTGAAAATGGAAGGAATATGAGAGCTGAAATGAAATGCAGCAGAACACTTTCAGATGGGAACCCGAATTGGGGTGGGGAGGATACACATTGGAAAAATAAATATTTTACCATGTAAAATGTTCTATTCAGACCCTAGAAAACTGTCATTTAATAGAGTGGGATTCCTGTGAGATGCCCTAGAAAAATTAAAGGGAAAAGTGAAAATTTTTTTCTGATGAAAGTTTATATTTAGAGAAAAGCTTCTTTTGATAAATCCAAAGTTTCAAACAATTATAGACCAGCAGCTGTTCCTAATATGGAGTCTCTTCACTAATAAAAGGGATTAAACTAGGAAGTCCTAGTTGCCTCTATAGGAAGATATCCACGGTGTTCAGATGCTCATAGTTTTTGAAATCTTTTCAATATTCATTTAAGTTATTCAATCTTGAGTCATTAAAATAATGTAGTCATTGTTATAATTTACTTGTAACAGAAAAAAATATTGTGCTGTATTTTTTTCACACCATTTCATTCCAGGTAAGAATTCAATCTAGTGTTAAAATAATACTATCTTATGTTGATACATCTGTCCAAATAATGACAGGAACTGCAGAGGAGCTTAGCAGTTTTCAGGATGTTTGCCTTATATGCACCATCAATGAGATGGATTCACAGTTCATCAATTCTTGTAGAAATTTAATGTGGTCCAAGCAGATAGAACTGATTAAGATGATAAAATCCAGTCATTCCATTTTTGCCTGATAGTTGATTTCAGCTTTTGTGGAAAATGGCAGTTATAAATATTGCATTGAGATTCATATGCCCAAGAGAACTATGTTAGGGATTATTTAGGAATAGTGAAATGTGTTACAGAATCTGAGGAAGGCGAGAGAGAGAGAAAGAGAGACAGAGATAGAGACAGAGGTAGAGAGAGCGAGCAAGAGAGAAAGATAAATGAGGTAAGAAGGGAGTAAAAATATGATCATGAAGCCGATACATGTATCAAAACCCAAATGAATGCAGTCATTTTGTACTGCATGTGTATATTAATCAAAATCAAAAAGTAAAATAATTTAATTTAAAATAATTACAAAGAAAGATCAACAATTCACATTTGCTGGTGAAGCAAAAGTATGTAAATTTGAAACATCATAAGAAGTCTAAATGTTTAAAGAAAGACAGAGTCCATCTCAGGTACTCACGTTGTGAAGTTTTAAATCTTTTGTGGAGTAAGATTCACTTCTCTGTGTGCTGGACATCAGACATGGGGTGCGCTAACAATGAGCTACATACTCAGCCCATTCTATTCTATTTTGAAACAGAGTCTCACTAAGGTGCTCGGTAGAACTTTGAATTTTCAGTCTTCCTACTTCAGCTTCCCTGAGTTCTGTGAACATAGGCATCCACTATGGGGCTAATTTAAAATTCACATTTTGATCTAATATTTCCTTCTGTCCTTAATACATCTATAATATAATGACATATCTCTTATATTCTGCATATTCTAAAAAGACTCTTTCTACAATGCCAAGTCATATTTATAACATGCCTTGCACTTCTGCTATACAGATTTTATCCAGGTTACCAAAGAACGAAGAAAACAGTTTTGTATTAGAACAAAACAAGTCAATATATAGTAATGCAAATTGTTTTCCATTACTTTCAAGGATATTTTCATTTTCTGCCTTTCATGCTATTACCTTATTTTGTTGGCTTTTAATGCTGTCTTCTGATGACTGCTCTTCACATTTAATTCAAAATCTCCTTGTCAAATTATCCTATAACTCATCTAATAAAGATGTTTTAACTACATTAACTGCATACTTAAAGAACATATCTAGACATATCGATCTGCTCTCTTGCCTCCCTGCATTGCAACGATAAGCCGTTTCCTGCTACAGCTGCTAGTATCTCACCTCTGTCAAAGGGTTTCTGAGAATAGATCAATGCAGGGATGTGCCTCACAGTGTTCAGGTCTGCTTGGCTGGGTCAAGGAAATTACACTTTATTTACCAGTATTCTTGTGTTCTCTTTTTGATTAGAAGGCAGCATAGTAAATCAAAAAATTGTAATGTTGCTTAGTTACAACGGATCTTTAATTTTCAGTACTGCAATTAGCCAGCAAATAGAAAAAAAAAAAAAAAAAGAGGACTTTATTCTTCTTTTTTCCATTTTCTCAAGAAAACAAAGGGATGCCAATGTGGAATCAACTGATTTTTCTTCTCTTTTTGTTTTGCATTTCCTTTTTTCCCTTAATTAACTGCCTTTCCTCATTCTAAAGTTAGCTCTTCTAAACTTGAGTATCTTCTGCCAAAATAATTCCTGGAAATCTGCCAATGTTTTCAGCACTGATATGTGTCAGCTTTCAGGATTTTTCAGACTGTTATTTGTTTTCTCTTTGAATTCATCTCCCCTCCTCCTTTAGTAGTTCCTGTATTATAAAATTTCAGCTTGATTTTTTTTTTTCCAATGAATGTACCCATACCGCCTACTTGGTAGAAATAAATGAGAGAATTTCTTCATTCTCTGAAGCCAGAGAGTTCAGGTAGAGGATGAAGAGTCTGTTCATCACTTAAATTTGGGGCAAACAACCTGAGCAGAAAGAAGCTTATGGGTTCCATTAAATTTTACTCTTATATACTGAGTGGACATAGAATATTTTCAATTTTCACCAACTAGCTTTTTGCTATTTTATAAAACTTTTCAATTTAATTCTTGATTGAAGATATTTTAACTACTAACCACAAAATGAATTTTTCAGCAGCAGCAACAACAAGAGTTTACCAGATTGTTTGCATCAGGTCCTGAAATTTGATGACACTACACCCTAGAAATTAGTTACCTATAGTCAGTATTTTTGTACTTGTTCCCACACAAGCCTAAAGTAGGTCGTACTATCATAAAGTACTAGCATGTATATTATTCAATTAGATTTTTTTATTGTTGCATAGAATTCAAACTAATTACTTTATCCTTTTTCATTTCATTCAAGTATTGAAAAACACATTTGCATTAGCCACTGTCTCTTTCCTATATTAGAAGAGTATATTCTCTTATAGAATAATCAAGTCAGCACAAGGTAGAAAAGCCTCTATGTGAAATCTAAGAAACTCCAATTTCTACCACACTGTGCCTTGGCTCATTCTTATGATAATTTTACAATATTTCTCTTTTGTTTGTTATAAAGAATAGCTGATTTAGGCTGAACATGACTTCCTAGGATAAGATGAGTATCTATGTAAAGATAGTTCTTTAAAAAGAATCTGAGAAACATGAAATATAGGAAAAAGCAGATTTTGAAATCTTGGTTGCAACAACAAATGTGCTCACTAGCTGCTGTTGAATGGGTAAGACAAGTCTGATACTTTGGGTTTTATTTAGTTATATTTTTCCCCTTCTGTATTTACACATTTTTAGAGAGGAAATATTTGCTTGACATAAAATGACGAACATGACGGGAAGTAGGCCATGTTGACCAACCTCACCAGACTTTATCCAAGGGAAGAACATTTCTTTCAAAATAAAATGCAGCTAATGTATATAGGAGAAGGAGTAAGAAGGAAAAGTTATCAAGACAATGGTATGAAAAGGAATATGGTAAGGACAACAAATTGTTTTCTTAATCTTTATATTCCCAAAGATTCATCCAGGCTGCTATAATGAATTATATCTGAAATGCAGAGAAACCATAGCAGTTCAACTTTATTAATAGACTTGAACTGAGGTCCCTTTCTAAAATTTATGTCATTGCTATGGGTCATCTTTTTCATCCTATCTTTAGAAGGCTGTTGCTGGAGCTTCCTAGCTCCAACATGGCACCAAGTTTCACTCATCTTCTCTTAAAATGCTCCTCATAACTGTTTGAGATATTTTTTTTAACATAGAATGCTGTCCTTGAGAAACTCCCAGTGGTTTCAGCATTTTATTTGTATATGGCCTCTTACTACTTGTTGTTTTTTATCTTTTGGGAAGAATTAGATGCCCATTCTATTAACAGCACATGCACACAGCCTTCTAGAGTACTTATTGCACTGTCTAGGGAGAAAAATATCTACGTAAAATGAACAAAATTTTATCAGATAGCTGCATAAGGCAAGCTGTCTTGCTACTTTTCTTTTCCAAGGAGAATTCACATCTTTGTTTTACAAATCCACATAGTTTCTTCTCATAGAGTATGACAGATGAAGAATTAAAATTCTGTATATGTCAAGGAGGAATAAAAATCTCAGAATGTTTCTAGGTTCTGTCCTGCTGTGGGCTCAGATCAAGAGAATACAGTCCTTTATTTAATAGTCACCATAATGCATTTGCATATATGCAAAACTGACTTGAAGCTAGATTGTCTGCACAGCAAAAACAAAACAATATAAAATTTGAATTATCTGATGCTAAACTGCAGAAAGAGTTAGGAAACCTGTAAAGCAGGAAGAGAAGGAAATTTGAGAATGATTTTTTAGGAAGAATAAGTCACATTACCTCAACTTCTTTCTGACTGGAGAATCTTGAGACAAAAATCATCCAGTGAGATTTCCCCAAGATTAGAACTTCTAAGGAGCTCATGAGAGTAGCTGCATCCATCTTTGAAATTTAAGTTATTTGCTTTTCTAAGCATTTATATTGAATACGGTTATTTTGCCTTTCTTGACTGCGTCCTTTCCATACTTCTGAATGACAATGTGACAACCATTGAGTTCCCTCTTCTTAAACATAGAAAGTTAGTCAAACTAATCAGGTAATCTCAAAATGCCTCTTACAGAGTGCCTAGTTTCAAAATTATCCAGGGTTGTTTCAGCTAACATGTTGCTCAACCTTTTCTGAGGTCCTTTTTGAGGTGCTTTTCTCTCTGTCTACATGTTAGCTTCCTGGTGTCTATATGTCTCTCTTTCTCAATTTATTTCTATTTCTTTTTAAGTACATCTCTCCTAAGCTTTCCCTGATTACCCAACCTGAAAGATAAAGTGAAGCTATATTGATCCCTTCATGTATTTGTTAGTTTATCATCTCCTTTGTCAACGAATTAATCTCCATTTGAGAAGAGATTCCTGACCCCCTTCACTTACACACACACACACATGCACACGCACACACACACACACACACACACACACACACACACACACACACATTAATGCTACTAAACTTGGACCAATATCTGGAATAGTTTGAGATTGATTGCTTGATAGATAAAGTTAGACTTGCAGCCATAACTCCTAAAACCCACAGCTTTGATTTAGTGACATGAACTATCACAATTTTAAAGAAAACATATTTAAATATTAAGGTTTTGCACTTTTAGGTGTTTTGGGAAATCTGAGATAAAGGATATGTATTCCCTTTTTATAGTGATTTTCTCTAAAAAGATGAAATACACATATGAAAATATATCAAAGGCAAGAAATTGGAGAAAAAGTTAAATAGGTGGCAAAGAATGTTATGTTTTTCAGGAAATAGAAGATAGATGGTTTAGCCAATTCACTTAAATACTAAGAGAATTGTAGGAAACTGACATATAGACCGTGTACTTTGCATGTGTGTATAACTAGGGAATTGAGTCCTTCTATTTGTCATGGATCCAATCCATAGGGAAAGTGTTCAATAGACTGTGGTTGGAGAAATAACATTGGAAAAAAGCTCTGGTGTTTGGAAATATCACTAACTAGATATTAGACATTTTATTTAGTTTGCCTTTGCTAAGTATTCACAGCTTTAACTATAAAATGAAAGTTCTAGACTTCATAATTAAGTCCTTTCCAATCATAAAGTATTCTATAATTTTAACTGCTTATATATGAATGCAGACACACTCATGCTCTCATGTACTGGAAATCAAGATATACTTCTTAAAAATTTCCTTTGCAAATGTATTTTGGTTAATCTAGCTGCCATCAATTTGGCTTATAAAATAGTGTTTTCAATGATCTTTTAGCAAGATAAATTAACTTTTATGTTCCTAAAGCCATTTCCTCTGAATGCTGCTGAATTCACACTTTAGTAATGGCAAGGATCTGATTAAAACTAATTTCATGGTGATTTTTTTGACATTTTCAAACAGAGAAATGTGCGTGCTTCTCTGAACAAAAGTCAGAGCATATCATAAATTGTAAAAGTTACTATTAAAGATCAGGGAATACTGGATAGCAGTTATGAAATGAAAAACATCAGAATGCTTATTATAGTTTATATCAACATGTCTAAAATCCTCATGGGCTAATAGAAGGGACTTGGGGGAAGTGATTGGACAGAGGGAATATGACACTCATTTCTGGATTAGTGCACTGATGCATTTAGAGCTAAGTGTGATGTTGGGAGGTGAAGCCTGCAGGGAGATGAGTCATTGGGGAAGTGGCCCAGAAGGGTACATTTCCCATGTTCACTCTTCCTTTGATCTCTCTCCTGGTTCCTGTCTGCCATGCCATAACAACAAATAAATCTACAGAGTGGGAAGTGAGCAGAAATCCAGTCTTGCCTATATGGTCAACCTAGGAGGGGACAAAAAAGCCCATGTGACCCTAAGCATCAGGCATTTGTCCCCAGGTACTAAATTAATGAATGTGGAACAAGAAAACTTAGAGGGAAGCAAAATAGTATCCTTCACTCTTGTAAATGGGCCACATGATTCTATTACTAGAAATTATTCCCCCAATTCAGATATACTTAAAAGACATATATGATGTTTCTGGACGAATTTTGCTCTTGGCTATCTTCAGCGTAGGAACTAAAATTTGGTCATTTCCACAAAGAATCCATTAGTGAACCAAGATTGAGAAGACAAAGGCAAGTGGTAGAAGGAAGAAGATAAAGAGCTTTTATTATTTTTTTAAAAGTTAAAAGAGCTCAAGAAGAGCCAATAAAATAGAAAACAGATGAGTGTGTGTGTGTTAAGGCTAAGGAAGTGGTTTTAATAGAGTATGTCTAATTTTACAATGATTTACCATCTTATTCATAGATTACATTTGTCTGTCTGTCTCTTCAAGGATGGCTGGATTTCAGCTTTTTACATCCCTGGATGATAGATATATATCACTAACTAGCTTCGTGTATCATACTCTTCACTCACAGTATATATTGAAAGTAGAACAAAGTCAAAGCTGTTTTGCAAAATCAATCAGAAAGATTACACTCTGTAATGACACAGGTTTCACATAAGAATGTAACATAAATTATCTTTTTATTTTCCTATATTATGATAGTTTCATCCTCCTCTCTTTTCTTGTCTTCTCTGTTCTTTTCTTCAGTCTCACTTTCGTGGGTCTTTTCTTTTGAAGACCACAGGATACAATTGAACTTCATTTGGTAAAGAAGTTAAGTATAAAAGACAGCATTTTCTACTATAGCCCCATGATAACCAAACAAGGAACTCATGCTATCAGAAACGCGTTGAGCTGATGCAAGATTCAGGTCCATCATCTCATGCTTGTTGAAGAGAAGGTGCAGCCACCAGCAAAAGCACACCAATTATGTACTTACTTTTTATTTTTCCTTTTATTTTTTTCCATAATTAAATTTTGAAAGTTCAGTGCTTAATAATGCAACTGTTCTATCAAACTGCTGAGAAGTCAGAAAGCCATGCTGTATTTATTTGGGAGTGTGCAAGTGACTTCTCAGTGAAATTTGAATACTATCATGGGGGACATAAGTCAAATTTCAGAGCTAGTTAAGAATAAATTTCTGGATCTTGAGACAATTACTGATGGAGATTGTCAGGAGCAGAGTCTTCAAAGATTGCTATTCATAAGAAATATCTGGAGCATTTGGGTAAGATGTAAATCCTAAACCTCATGCCAAAAATTCTATTTAGTAAGATTAATGTGAAGGGCAGAAGAAAATATAGCTTTAAATATCTAAAGTGCTTAGGATGCTGGTATCCTCATGCCATATATTGGGCCCAGGTCCTAACAGGAAAGAGGAAGGAATGTAAAATAAGGTGAAAGGGGACAATGTTGAGATTGTAACAAAAAAGTAAGGAAACAAATTTTATATATATGGGGGGGTGGTAGGGTGGGTGGGGCTATGGGAAAAAATGAGAATTAAGTTGTGTCTTATACTGGTACAAATCCCCATTATGGAGTGCAATCATGATGTGTATATTTAATGTACCAATAAAGATAA
>PVIR01003840.1:0-50125 GCA_004026965.1 Petromus typicus | reverse complement strand
AGATTCGCTTTGATAAGACAAAGAGTAAGATTTCTCCTGAAGGATAGGGAGGATTTAGAAAGGATATTAACATGAGCTAATATTAAAAGGAAGATGGTGATCCTAAATGAGAGTACAAGAAAGCTGCAAGATGATGATAATGATGATGTTGATGATGATAATGATCATGATGATGATGGAGAAAGAGGGAGAAAAAGAAAGCACTGAGATGTGAAAATTATGCAAAAGGTCAACATATCTGTTACACTTGTGTAACTTTGGTAAGACCTTACATCTGCTTGAGTCTTCATAATTTCATCTCTTAAGTGATGAAACTTTTGAGCATCATGAACTTAGTGGCTTTTGCTAACAATAAACAGGTCTATAATTCTTCTACAGAAAACTTAGTCAGCACATCTCACTGATGAATACGAAGTACATTTATCTACAAGAAATATTATAGCAGGTATTTTCTTCTGAGGGCAGGAGGAAATTATCTGATGACAGAATATTTTTATCTTAGGAAAGGATGAATTCAGCTGTAATTCCCCTTCTTGTTAACCTTCTTTTTAGCAACAAGAATTAGTTACCTAGAAAATGAAGAGTAAGTTAAAGATAAAACTCCTAAACAATGGTGATGAGCCAGTTTAAATTTAGGCAGTATAAATTTTTAGAAAACTGGGTCTGTAAGATACTATGACTTTGTCCTATTTTCAGAAACAAATCAATTAGTAATTTGGAAGGGGAAGATTTAATTCTAAATTTTATGTTTTTTCTTTCTATTGCTCATTTCTATTTTACTGTGTGCTTCATTTCTAATGTGTGGTGTTGTTTGGTTTCATTTTTCCTGTCTGTTTATTCTTTAATTTGATGTTATCCAGGAATGTTGGAAATTGATATTATAGCATATATTACATCTGTCTTGAGCACAGATGAAAGCGATTTAGACAAACTTCAGTAAGAGGGTGAAGATAGAGAGTTTGAAATCCATTTTGCTTTAAGGTTAGATCTGATAGATGGAAGATCTCAGTTCTGAGGCTGAGGGATGCACTGAATTCCAAGTATAAAGATAATATTTGTTGAACATGCTTTTTGCTTATATGTGTATCATGCCCTTCTAATGCCAAAAGAGAGTTCCGTCCCATAGAAAATACGATGGCTAATTTCATATGTCCACTTGGTTATACAACAGTAATGATTTGTGGTCAAACACTATTCTAAAATTTTTCCGAGAAGAAATTTTTTGATATAATTAACCTTTGTATCAGTAGATTTTGAATTAAGCAGATTTCCCCAGAATAATGTGAACGAGTCATTCAAACAATGAAGGCCTTAGGACAAGACTGAAATTTGCTGAAGAAAAAGGAATTCTGTTTCTAGATTGCCTTTTGGATCAAAATGGCAGCACCAGCTCTTCCTGGAATTGTTGGCTTGTGGCTTTTCTGGGAAATTTGAACTTGTCAACACTCAAAATCACATGGGCCTGGTGATTTTAACAATTGTCCCCTATAGACATGTAGTATGTGGAAACCATAGTACAGAGGGCAATTGGTAAAAAATTGTTCCTATTAATGTGTCAATGGATTTATCTATTCAGAATGAAAAACACTGTCAAGACTCAGATGAGAGATAGACTCTAATCATGCAAAGAGTAAACATAAACATACACACAAAACTTTGTGTATGCATTTATATAAGATTTTCAGGTGTTTAGAATCCTTGTTCCAGATTTAGATGTCAAACCGATTGTTTCTAAATAAAATACAATTTAAGTTTATAAATTGAAAGTTCAAAAACTCCTTCTGTTGATATGACTTTGAAAGATACTGAAATTGCAAAATCCATACATATCCTGAGGCAATTTACTTGCCAGGGTCGAGTATGCAGCCAGAAAGTTAATGGAAGTAGAGACAGTTGCTATATGACAATACGATTGGTACAATAATTTTAACAAACATTTCTGGAATGAACTACCAGAAGAAACATTGGAAACAGAAGTGAAAGCTTTATGAAGAAGCACTGATTCCTATCTTTATTTCCAAAATACCACTGGAGGACTGTACAAATTCCAACTGGGATCTAGTTGTATTAGTAACTTTTATGGTGCTAGGAGAAAATCTCCAACACCCACAATTTATAGGAGGAAAGGTTTATTTTTAGCTCACTGTAGAAGTTTTAGTCCATGGTCTGCTGGCTCTGAGATAAGGGGGCATGGAAGAGGGGTGTGATGGAGAAAAAAACCATTCATGGTGGCACAGGCAAGAAGCAGCAAGCAAAGAGCTTTCCTTTCCCTTTTCTTCCATCTAAGCTACAAGCCTATTGGATGGTGCCACCTACACCCACATGGGGCTTTTCTCTTCAGTTAATCCATTCAGGGACACTCAGAATTATGCTAAACCAATTAGTAGACTAAACCAGCCCCACACACCCTAAATCTCTGTATCACATTCTTGATCCAGCTACTTCCCCAAATTCCCTGCTATGAGTGCATATGACTGCAAATTCCCTCCTTTGAGTGGGCAGCTAGTTTCAAAACGTAACACTAGAACACATATTTTCCTTGTTTCTCATTCTTGTGCAGCAAATTCTTTTTTTTTTTTTTGAGAAAGTTTCATGGATATTTCACACTAAATGATGGAGGGTTAACTTTTAGAATGGTACTTTTTCACATAATGTATATCCTATTAATGTGAACGAATGATGGCTGCCAGAGATTGGTATAGATAAGACTCAATAAGCAAAGTTTAATAAAAGTATAATAAAAATAACATCAAACTAAAATAAACACAAAATATGAAGGGTGCCATATGACACGTTTAAAAGATCAGAAACCATAAGTTAGTTTCTTAGTTAACTAACCATAAGTTAGTTTCTAGTTTCTAGTTAGTTAGAATAAGTTAGTGTTAGCTTAACTTATTCTAAAAGATATTTAAAAATATTTTGGAGTATCAAGGCATGCATTATAACTTTTTATTAAATCACTGTAATGCAGTTTTGTAGTGTTACCAAAAATATTCAAGTCCTCTTTACAATAATTATATTATATCAATATCATTAGTATTAAAATATGATTATGATGTGATTATTATAAACAGAAATAATTGTATTTTATATTATAAAATAATTATATTATATAATAAGTAATATTAAAACTATATAACATATTTAAAATAACTTATGAACATGAGTGGAGAATAATATTATAACATCGGCATATATTTTTTGCTCAGTTTAATACTAGGCAAGATCAACATAGCTTCTGATGCAGGCCAGATTCATAGGGTAATATTTTGCTGAGAAGTGAAAGTAATGGGGGTAACGAATTTTGTATATAACATGGTCCAGTGGTTAACTTTGTCTGCTAACTCAACTGAACCATGAGGTACCCAGACATTTGGTCAAAATTTATTCTGAATATTTCTGTAAGGAGGTTTTCGATGAAATTAATAGTTAAATTGTTATGCAGAGGAGAGCAGATCATCCTCTTTAACATGTGTGGAACTCAGTTACTTGGTTGAAGGGCTGATTTGAACTGAAACTCTAGCCTTTGTGGGTTTACGGCGGTCACACTTAGACTGGCATGGCTTGCTTGGCTCTCCTGATCCCCCGACTGGCTGGGTCACCGTATGTGTCTGGAGAGCTGGCAGTGTCTGTAATTATCCGAGCCAATTCTTTATAATAAATCTGTATGTACATTTCTACTTCTCTGGAAACACTGACTCACGTCCATGAATCCAAATCTAAAACTTACTACTTATTTTAGATTTTAAATTCTTTGACTTTTTGGATACTGTTATTGTAAGCTTTATATTCTTGCATAAATTTGATATTTATAACTTACCTTTCAAATGCATTAAAATTACTTCTAAAGCTAAAGTTATTGATATAAAGTAAAATATTGAGAGAATATAGTGATGAGACTGATCTAAGCTTAAATGGCATCTCATGCCACGTTATTAAGGTTCTTCGATTGATGTTATTCACACTGACAACAGCAGAAAAATATTATAAAGGTTCTTCTACAGAATCAGTAGAAATTTTATGACACAAAAATAGAACAAGAAAGTTAAAAGCAAGTTATTTTTGTTGGGATCATTTTTATAGAAATAAAAGGTATTCAAATCTCAATGTGTTTATCCAGTGAAATTTTGAAAAAAAAAAGTTCTACAATTTCTTTCAAGTTACATCATGAAACAAAACATAGTGTGCATAAAAATAAGCCATTCAACTTCATTCAGAATAAATGAAACAGCTCAATGTTATCAAGAATGTATGCTAACACAACTTGAATCTGATGCCGAAAATGCACTTATTAAGTGACATTCTATTTTATTGTTACAATTAGATGAGAATAGCAGGCAGCTCAGAAAATATAATTAGAATATTGTCTGAAAATAAAATTAAGAGAGTAATACAAGAATGTTCACAGCAGATACTTTGACAATTAGTTCAAAGGCTGATATGTGATATCTGAAATTTCATTGAACAATAAATTTTTTTTCACTTTCCATTTACTAATAATTGATTAATAGATCAGTGCTGGATATTGAACCGAAGGCATTTCCCCTGAGTTAAACTATCTGTTCACCCTCATGTTTTTTTTTTTTTTTTCATTACCAGATCTTTAAATTACTAAATTGCACAGGTAGGGCTTGAATTTGCAATTATCTTATCTTCAGCATCTCAGGGTATTGAGATTACAGGCAGGAACCAGCATACCTAGTTCATTTATTTTATGATGTTTGTGAGCACAGGGCATTTATTACTTTGAAAATCATCATTTGGCACAAACAGAAAGCAGAAATTTGTTTTAAAGTTTTGAGGAAAAATTAGCATCAGTTATCATGAACTTTAAGTTTCACACAACTGAATATTTCATTATAAAGATTTAAATTTAAGGGCTTTTTTCAAAATGAACATTAGCCCAATTATAATGTACTTTACACAAATCCATTTGTAAATATCGTCTCACTTAATACTCTCTCCTGTAGCTGTGGTTTAGATTTCTAATTTACATCTCAAGAGAAAGGTTTAGAGAGGACAAGTTCAAATAGTAATTAAATGAGGGAGATAAAATTCTAGTCCCAGATCTTGTAGAGATCAAAACTTGTGCTGTTATCTGTTATCATATGAAATTTTAAAAATTCAACTGGAGACTGGATAAAAAAGCTGTGGTTCTTCTACAGAATGGAGTATAATTCTGCCATAAAAAATGATAACTTTGAATCATTTATACTTAAATGGATGTACCTTGATGACATCCTCATAAGTGAAATAAATAGGTCACAGATGTGCAAATATCGTATCTTTTCTCTGGTATGAGAAAATAAAGATGTAAATGAGTCCTAGAATGTATGTTATATATTGTGAAATAGAAAATACTCAAATCAAAATGGGTGAAGGGGGAAAAATAATGAGATTATAATAAAAAAGAAGAAACAAAGTTTATGTATATGGGGGTGGGGTGGTAGGGTGGGTAGGGCTATGGGAAAAAATGAGAATTGAGCTGTCATATACTGGTACAAATTCTCATTGTTGAGTGCAATCATGACGTGTTTATGTAATGCACCAATAAAGATTTCAATTTAAAAAAATTCATGAAATGATACTTTCATGACAAAAATGTGTTGTGAAATTGCAAAGAATGCCATTCAGTACTATATCACATTTAGAAAATAATTCTCTGTGTGGATCGGGATGTTTCCTCAAACATCAACCAAAATAAAATATCAGAATTATAGAACATTGAGTCTGAAACTATTGTGATTCACATATAATGGTAACTTTAAAGATATAAAAATACTATCATTGCTCTCATCTAACTGATTTTTTATTAAAAGCAACTATTTCTAATTTAAGCGTACAAAGTATGATGACTTCTGCTTGTTGGGTTCAGTTTAAGATTTTATTTGAAAATCATAGATTTTGTATAAAGCAAACATTTATTTAAACAAATTCTGTTGTCTCTTGCAACATGAAAATTTGTATATACCACAGACACATCTCCAGTCAAGTCTTCAGACTGAGCTCTCCATTCTTATCAATGAGCCACACTGTTTACAGATTACTTTGTCTGATACTTTGAACATACTTAAATGATCATATTCTTAATATTAAAATTAAAGAAAAATTAAGAAAATCAGCATTCTTTTCAAGGAAAGGTGAACTTTCAATCTATGAGCACAACTTACTTTTGATGTGACTTCTTCATTCACCAGTGATTTAGTTATTAAGTAAAAATGTTTTGTTTCACTTTTGACGTGTTCTAATATTTATATAATGCCCTTCATTTTGCTGAAATCAGAGGCAAATAAAAGTTATAAACACTTTCCTTATTTAAATGGATATTTCTACAATTTTCATCTTTGCTATGATATGTATCACTATGCTATTTCAGGATAAAATCAATATACTTCTACAGTAACTCCTTTTCTATAATCTATTCCACAAAAATTGCATCTGGAATTTCCTGCTTTCTCTCAGGTTTCAAAGAAATTATTTTTTTATTTTTCAATTAAAATATAATATATAGATCTAAATTCTTAAAAACTGCCTTCTCAGCATTGAGTTATCAAAAGAAAAGTCTGTAATTAGTAGAATACATTCAATTCCTAAAGTGTATAATTTCTTCTTTTTCTTTCTAATGCTAGATGGCCAATTTCATTTTTGATTATTTAAGAATCATCTGTGATCAAAATATGAAGTGTATCAATTTTTAATGGCTTGTAAATATAAGTCTACATGTTGTGGGATTAACATTTTTCAGACATACCAAATAAGAACAACATATTTTCAATCACGTCAGGCATTGACACTGTCATATTTACATGTCCTTCAAAAGCAAGAGCAGGGAGTTTACAATTTGTAGAAAGCTGATCTGAAAGATGACAAAAATTGATAAGTACTAGCTGCAGATATCAATTTAGCGATCCCAAAATTTACGATCTGTGTGAAAAATGTCTTGGAATTTAGAAACCACAGGATCCAAGGATATATATTTAGAGATATTTAATGGAATTACGTGTGTCTCCTTCAAAACAATAAAGAAAATGAGCATGTTTACCTTTCCCTTATTTTAACAGTAAAAAATTTAGGCAGTTGGCAATATATTATAGCTGAAACATTTATTAATAATGAAAAATTCAGTGAAGACATCTGCTTTGAGGCTACCTTGGGGCTAGATAAACTTATTAGCTAGGTGACTTTTGACCAGTTTCTTAGACCTCTTACTGGCAGCGTTTTTTCATCTGCAGAACAAAGACTGCTAAGGCTACTTCACATGAGAATTAAATTCTGAATAATGAAACAATTACCAATGCGACCTGACTACAAGTAAGTGCTCAGTAAACATTTTGTCTACGTTCTTGTCTCGTGAGTTCTTCCTTTCCGAGATTTCATAAAGCGGAGGCGCTCTCCATGGTAGCACTGAACAGAGGAGAGTGGTGCGTGCTCAAAATGTGCCCACGTTGAACTGATATGAACTGCAAGTGTGGAAGATGTACCAGGTTTTTAAGATTTATTATGAAATAAATGCATAACATCTCATTTAATAATTGTATGACTTGCATGTTGAAATGGTTCTATTAAATACATAAGTTATGGTATGCAACTCTTAAATTAATTGTAACATTTTAAAATTTTTCCAGCCATCAGAAAAGAAAATTTAAACTATATGTTTTTGTCCCACCTTGTATTTCTCTTGAATACATAGGGTCTTAAATGTAAGAAAATTAAAGATACCTAAAATTTTCATAAAATTTCCAATTTAGGAACATAGAAAGGTTTTTACTGCTTTTCTGCTTTAGATTCTTTTTTTTAAGAAAGGAATTTTACTGCAGTCTTGTAGAAAGCAGATGACTTTTACTTTGGCTTCTGAGAGTTAGATCATGAAAATAAATTTCTCCTTGTTTGGCTACTGTAATTTTAATAATTAAAAGACATTTTAAAAATAATACTTCAATTCCAACTCCCTCTGCCTTGTATGCAGCTTGTACAAGATAAGGGCACAGTCCTTGTGGCTAAAATGGCATCCTGCATTTTCCTGCACTGCCAAAGATTTATTGAGGGCTTGACCAGTCAGATTCCCTGACCTGAAGAGGGCCTGAGTCAATTTCTCAGAAGCAGGAAGGATGACAATAGGAACTCCTGCTATTAGCTTGTCTGACCAATTTCTCAATGTAATACACAACTCTCAAAATAAGTATACTTTGTGAAAGGCTACACTGATCTTGTCTTTTTCCTTTCTCACAATCTTAAATTCTCATCAAAGGTTTTAAGGGAAAATTAGAAATCTATGCTCTTGGCCAGAAGTTTCTGTTCTTACACAGAAAGTTGTTTTCCATCCCGTCACATATAGGGGTAGTGATGTCAACCAACCATACCTGGCAAGCCGCACTTATGTAAGAATGATTTATCAAAAAACAAAAAATCAAAAAGAAAACAAAGGAAAATAGAACAACAACAAAAACATTGAAAACAAAAAAAAAATCTCTTTATTTTCATTTGTCTTGGAAGTGTTTATATTCCATCGAGGAAATAGACAGTAAGCCAAATACCTTAAATATATAGAATTAGAAAATTGTAAGTGCTAAGAACAAATTACCATTAAAGAGAAGAAATAAATATGGATTATAAGTATTTGAATTTTAGAAGGGATGGTACTATGGCTTGTGTATTTTTTATTTCTCCAAAATTTTTATGCTGCAATATAATCACATTTTGATGCTCTCTGCCTCAGAGAACTTAGGCATGAACTCAGTGACTTTGTAAAAGGGATATAAGAGTAGCTTTGCTCCTTCTACCATGCAAAGATGTAGTCAGAAATTGTCATGTATGAATTAGAATGCAGCCTTCACCACATGGAATCTACTGGCATCCGGATTTTAGGTACCTCCACTTCAGTAATGGGAGAAATCAATTTCTCTCATTTATCAGACACAAGATATTGTAGTAAGTGATAGCAAAAGGAAGTAAAAATGGAGACGTAGGATAGAATGATAGTATCATTTTCTGTAATGAGAATCAATCCTTATTTCAAACTCAAACATGGACATGTGGCTATGTGTTTCTGGAGTAATTCTAGAAAGTGTGTTTCTTATTGTTAGTTGCAGATACAGTAGTTTGAAAAACACTATGCTAGATAAATGAGAACTTTTCAGATTGACTCTCTTAACAAAGAAATTAAAGCAGAAATGGTAGCAAAGAGAATGTAAGGGGTCTTATTTTGAGGAAATGAAAATGTAAGCCTAAATGAAGAAAATAAGACTTCTACTATTTATTGTATCAGAAGTGTAAGAACTTCCTTTAATACCTCGAGCTCCTTGGATTTTTCATTTTTCTTTATTTTTGATTTATTCAGGTGGATTTTTTTTATTTTATTAGAGTTCTATGCATTTCTCTGTGTGTTTATTGCTTACTGAAGTGGCTACCAGGAAGATGAGAAAAGATAATGACATATATATTTCCTTCCAAAAGAAGGAGAGAGATGAAGGGGGAAGAAAGAAAGAGAAGGGACACACACACACACACACACACACACACACACACACACACACACACACACAGAGAGACAGAGAGAGACAGAGGAAGGGAGGGAGGGAGGGCTCAGAGCAGCAATGGCAATGAAAATTAATGGAACTAGAACACTGAGTCTGTTGAAATCCATTGGACAGTGTGAAGAAAATGAAAGAAATGAAACCAGGGATGTTGATAAAGAGGTGTAGAGAGATCTAAGAGCTAGGCTGCAAAAAGGCCCATATAGATGCTCACCCAGGCCACAATGGCATTTTTAAGATTAAGTTTTAGTCTTTGCATTTTTCTCTCTCTAGTCCATCCAAATAAAAGTATCTATTTTGATTCATCAGTTTATTTACTAGAGGCTACTCTTAATTTCATATACATAAACATAATCTCTCTGAGGTTGAAACCAATATGTTTTCAAATACCTACCAAGCAATTCTTGAATATCTCTTTCATTGAGCTTTGTAGGTCCCAGATTGAGAGAGCAAATTACATTCAGGTCAGATTCAGTCAGGATGAAGGTGAATGAGAAGACAGAGCACCTGTTATTCTCTCCTAGAGATATAAGTAATGGAGATTAAAGCTCTATCAAACTGATTTTTAAAATAAGATAAATACCTCTATGGTCCTGGTGGTGAACTACAGTAATTCACTTGATGAAGGTCAGCCAGTGACAGGATACATCCTTCAAAGGGCCTGGTGTGGAGGAATGGAAAGGAACTTTGAAATTTCCTGGAGAAGGAGAGACAGACTTGCTTATTCAGTGTATGAGCATGGACATCTCTGTGTTTTCTTGAGAACACTGTGTAGTTAAATATTTTTGTTACTTCTATTCTGTTTTACCTACAAACTGTTGTCCTTTAGAGAGATATGAACTACTGTTAGATTAACACTGCTTCCAACAGGTTCTAGTCTCCCTTATACTGCAGTCTCATCCTTCACCTTCAAATCGATGGATGCCCTTTATCTACAAGGAAGTTATATTATCATTTTCGTATTACACATCCAATTCGCCAGCACAGAATCCGGAACACCAGTCTTGATTTCCTTCACAGCTAACAAGAGCTGGAATCTGGTGGTCCACAAACATGACCTCAGTACTAAACAGAGTATGTTTTGCTTCTTCTGTGATTAGAGATGAGCCCTGTCTTTCTAGAATTAGAAGAAAGTTTTGGCAAGGCTTCCAAAGAGCCTCGAGCTAAAGTCAGTGGTCAGAGGAGTATTGTATCTTCTAGCAACAAGCGTAGCTCAGAATTCCAGTTGAGCAATGCGTGTGCCAGGAGGAGGTGAGGTGCAGTTGGCAGAAGTAGGTCGCTGGCCATGTGCCTTTGATGGGTATGTCCTGTCTTCAAGTCCTTGCTGTCTCTGGCTCTGTTATGACCTCTCTGTTTCTGCAAGGAAGTGAGTGGCTTCCTGCTACCATGCCCTTCAGCCACAATATTTCTGTCTTGCTGCCAATCAACCATGGGCTAAAACCTTTGAAACTGAGTTTCTTCTCCAAATTGTTCATGCTGGGTATTTTCCTCCAGCAACAGAAAGACGACTAATCCACATACATGTTTTAGTTCAACTCTTCAAATCACTTGCAATTTATTAGAGTTTACTCATTTTTCTTGTTCACGAATATATCAACAAATAGTATATTCAATGATTCGTTCAAAGTATGTGATTAAAAATCATCTTATTAAAATAAGCTACACTCATAAATATAGAATGAAATAAGAGCTGTATTGTTTTTAGTAAATTCACATTAATTTCTATCGGTAATTTGTTTCCAATTATTTGCAAATCATACTTTAACAATTTCTAAAACTTCTTACTAAATTAAACTCTCCAGTGTATTATTGAGTAATTTAACTTTTAATTTAGAAAGAAATTGTAATATTTTTCTTCAAAAATTTTCACCTGATTATTCACAATTCTTCAATAAGTAGTCCAGTGCTAGAAATATATTATTTGAAAGTTCCTCCTATAACTTGAGGTAAAATTCATCTGGGGCAAAAAAAAAGTTATTTAGGGGAAAAATTGTTTTCTTTAAAATCTCACATTTTTTGGGCTTCAATTTCCTTTTACCAACAATGTTTTTGCTAGCTTTGACAGAGAAGATGAAAATAAAATAATAGTTGGATGGCACAAATTTTTCTTTGCCATATGTTTTGAAATGTTACTGTGAAGCAACATGTTTATTTTCTGTGAATATAACTAAAATGCTATTTTCCTTATTAGCATTTTGGCAAGCGTCATAGCATTTAGATTTTTGGCCTTTTGAAAATCATTCTTGTGCTTCTCATCCACTCTTAACTACTTGTTCATTGTACTTCTTTTTCTCTCTTGTGACTGTTCTCTTTTATAATTATGTTCAACAACCTTTTGTTCCATTCATGGTTCACTGATAATTATAGCTATGAAATATGAATTACCATCTTCTTCATTCTATGCTCTTAGGTTCTTATAAAAAATAAGTAAAGAGGGAGATGAGAAGAGAGAGAAATGGACAGAGACAGAGAATCACAAAACTTTGTCATGAAAATCTGTAACTATAACTTTAAAAAAGTACTACTTAACATCAATAGTTATACTCATTTTTCTTTTATGATATAGAAGAAACTCACATTCTACATGGAAATAAATGGAGGTATCTTCACATCTTAATACTTAAACGTATATTTTTCTCCATTTTATGTTAATTTTTCAATAATGTGCTTCATTGTCAATAAATAATGAAGCTCCAAAGAGATATAATTTGTTAGATAGAATAATATTAAATTCTCTATTTCCTGGTAGTGATGAAGGTGCCCTAAAGAGGATTTAGGTGAAATAGTAATTGTTTTCATTATATATGTAAGAAGGAAAGGCTTGAAAAATTTAGATCGCTTGTAGAGTAGGGCAACCTTCAAACTACTGCAGGAATTTGTTTCCAGGAAAACAGTAGTCAGTCTTTGAGATATTTCTTAATTCTGAAACACATGCATCTTTGCTTCTATTTTATCTGTGCATGGTTTTCATTGACTTGGTCTATTAATTGTTTTCTAGATACAGAAACACTTGGTAATCCAAGTACTCTTCTTTACCATGGGAGATACAGAGTTCTTTGTCCAGACTATGCTGAAGTCAGTGACACTTTTACTGAGTCACATAAACTTTATAAACATTTTTTTGGACGTAGAGGGTCAAATGAGCTCGTGTGTTTATAAGAATATGAAGATGTATAAAGCATTTCATATACATATAAACTATTTTATTGGATTACTGAGCAAATACAGGCTCTATCTGACCTGAATTGCTGGCACACAAAAATGCTAAGAGGATTTTTAACCTAAAAATAAGTGAGAAGTGAATGTGTTCAGTAGAGGCTCATATTATTAGCTCAGGTAGCCAAGAAGGAAATTAGGAGGACTGCAGAACTTAAGAGATGATTAAATAATCTTTTACCAATTAATCCAATGTGTATTGAAACTCACTATCTTAAAATATCTTTTGATAGTTGCATTTTACCTCCCTGTCTCTTCTTTCTACTTTCATCTTTCCTTGTAAATAATCATAATATGTTTAAAACAGAAAAAAATACCAACAAATGCTACCAAGGAAGGAGAGAGAAAGGATAAAATACGTCTTAACTATATTGCCATTTAAATCACAAAAATATAAAGCTTGAGAAATGAGTACATCATACATTTAGTGATCTCACCTCTGAAAACTGAGCCATCATTAATTTTATTTTGCACAGAGCAGAGTCACTTAGCTGCATGCCATTGTTGATCAGCACTGTGGTCTTCCTGTCTCTGTTTCAGAAGTTAATCGAACATATTACATGTAAATTACAGAGCTAAATCAATATGCTTATTTAGCATCTACTAAAAACAGTGTAATATGCACTATTTACAGGGTCATAAAAATGACTTCTTATCTATAGTTTAAATTTTATACGAGGCAAAATATTCCTTTGCATTATGGTGGAATATGAAAAATTAAATCCTAAACACATTAACACTACTTATATTTTAAAAATCTTATTACTACCCTCTTAAATTTCTTTGGTATGAGTGTTGAAATTCAGCATTAAAGAAATTTGTAAGTTTTACCCTTGTAAAATCCATTAAATCTCTTTAATGTATCTGTTATTAGTCCTCTACCTTGGGTAGAAATTAGTATGAAAAGTTTTACATCATGTTCGTCCTCTCAGAATGACTTAAAATATGCTTATGTACAGTGGCTATGTATTGTCAAGTGTTTTTATCAAAATAAGTAATTTGAAAAATATTCATTATAAATTGTCCGAAAACATTCTCATTGTCAACAGAATTTAATATGAGCTTGAATGTACACTTCAGATTTCTTATATTCTTAGTCTTATATTTGCATTTAGGTTTGTAGTATACCTATGCCAATAGATGAAACATTAGCTGGTCTTGCCCAAGATCCTGCAGTTTAACAGCATACAGCATTTTGTACTCAGCAAGTTTTACAAGGTAGAACAAAAACATATACGCAGATTAATGATGTGGTAGTATGATTAAATTTTCAAATGAAAAGTTGCAGCATCAGGTAGTGGAAATAACAGCAGAATTGAAGTTAGGATGGCATGTGAACTCATTTGAGAACCAAATGACCTTGCAAATTCATCCGCTCTCTGTGAGGGCATTTTTCTCCTCAATTTAAGAGTGTGATAAAATGCAACTCAATGTGTCCTGGGGAAGCAGCTTTGTAAAAATCCTATAGTTCAGTTTCAGTGTTCTCCTAGAGAGCCAATAAATATTTGTTTATTATTTTTATAAGAAAGAGGAAAAAGTTTTATATTCTAGTATGGTATATTCAAAAATTTAATTATCACATTAACTTCAGTATTTAGCTATATAAATACAATAAGAGCTATAATTTTCACGTTAAATGATAGTATGTTTGAAAACATTACTGCATTTCTTTGACAGAATGATATAGATTTTATTGTTTTACTTGGTGAGAAAAAAATGCGTATGGCTACTTTATAAATACACAGCTAGGTTTACTACATAAAGAAAAATCTATAGGTTTATAGGTCCTCTAAAATTTTAGATGTTTTCTGTTTCATCTGAGGAAAAAAAGAAAGCAGTGACTAGGATTTTTTTCTTTCTAGCAAATTTAAGGCTGTTTGGCAACTCTATAACTATAAATATGTACCTTTGGGGTTTCTCGGGGAATTGCTAGAAATCATATGAAAAAAGATTTTGGCTTGGAAGTGACCTCTAAGTTTTATTTCCCAAACTGCTGCAAAAGGAATGTATTTGAGAAGCAGTGTGTGCATGTGTTTAAACTCCAGGAGATTAGAATGCAGGTTTCTGCCAACACATTTTGGTTTCTGCCTGATGGAGTGATTTACTTGTGGAGTGAGTGGGCAGTTGTGGTGGAAGCTGGGTGACCTGGACCTGAGGCTCTGTGTAATAATGGCAGACACATGTAAGAAGATTAATGGGAAGCCAGGCTCCACAGAGTGTGGAAGTGTTAAAGAGAGCACTCAAAGACCCTGTCCATCTGGACTGATCTTGAAGTTGAAACTCAGTAAAGAGCATGCTCTATGTTGCTCGCCTCTGAATGCTCCTGCTCACATGAAAATACCATATATATTTTTGTATGTGATTTCAAAACAACTCTAACATGAAATGCTAGCAAAAAACACCTAGCCTCGGGTTTAAAAATGTATTAAACATTAGAAGTTCCTGAAAATATTTAATGCTTCAAATAATTTTACCTTGCCTTTGAAATATCTTGCACTAAAAATGTCTTTCCACTGAGGTATTTTCTAAAATATTAGTTTCCACTTTTACTTTTTGCTCTCAGGACAACTATTCCCCTGAACCAAAACAACTCCTTTATTTCATTTTTTTCCTTTTTTATTTTATTTTATTTTTCTGGTTCTGAAACAACTCATCGTGATGATATAAACAACTTGCCTTGATGGCTGGCCAAGACTCTGTCCTGCCACACATCTCCTCCTACTCTCCATTTCTTACCCTGAGGAGCAGTAAACACACTCCTTCTCCCACTAGTGCAGCCCCAGAACAGAAGAGATTCACTGCAGTCGAACAGTAGGTAGAAACAAAAACAATGCCTCAATTCAACGATATTAAATGTGCCGAGAAGACAGTCTCCAAGAGAAAGGATAAATAACCTACATAATGAAGAATTAGTTAGCAGTGTTATGTAAATATTGTAGCAGCATCAATGAGGAAGTATGCAGAAGTATTTTAAGACAGTATATTATACAATGCACTGTGCAGTGTTTCCCGGCGATAAGGTTTTTAAAGCATCTTTATAAGCTCTTCTTCTCTGTTGTGACAGGATTATTTTTGCACCTTTGGAAAGCAACTGAAAAAAGAAGCCTGGGGAAAAATATCCTGCCTAACAAAGCAGCCATACTCAAATAGCTTCAAGTATAAGAAAGAAGTGATTTAAGATATAAGAATAGATTCCGATATAAGATTAAACCTAAGTAGAAATGATATTCTCATTTCTGTTACAGTGCTGTGTATTCCTGTTGGTGCAGTGAAATGTGAAATCGGCAGAGGCTGAATTTGGGGGATTATTCCACTGAATTTTAAGTAGTCACTGAAGCAAGTATTTCATATAATAACATCCAGAAACAGTAACACATATAATGGGAAAAGTAGAGTGGCTGAATAATGCAATGTGCAAATTATCTAGAAACAAAGCTACTTTTAAGGAAATATTTTAGCTGCTGACATTGATAAACTGGACCTCCCTCCACAATACACTTTTGCAAAAATATTGATAAATTGTTACTCTTAGCTACCTCTACAGATATCTGAGTTTTAGAAGGAGAAAGTATGTAAATATCTTAGAATTATCAATATTTTAACTGTTTCTTCAAGGAGTGCTATGTTTGGACTGATGGTGGTGTTCAAATTTCTGATTTCACAAATTGAAATATGATGTCAGGCATCAGTTTAAGAAATATCATATTTTATTTAGTAACATGAAAATGTAGCTACTAGGAAAATGAAAAAGAAGCAGAAATGTAGATAATGAATAAACTGTATTATTAAGTAAAATCAACGTTTGTATATAACCGATTCTTAATTGATTAGGTCTTCTTTTATTTGTACACTCTCCACAGACAACATTTAATTGAAAGGTATGTCCTTTTCTATACTCTTACTATTGCCAAATGTGCTTGATGAGACAGACAAATGATGGCATAAGAAAAATCTTTAGATTTGAACCTGGGTAATAGGAAAAGCAAGTCAAAACTCAGATATGTATGCACAGGCTAGAATCTAGGAATTGTATCCAGGTAACCAAAAATGTGGACAGGGGGATGGATGAGCACGGAATACCTTTCATAGTCGTAGTCAGGTCTGCAAAAGTGAATTCGACCTCTGGAGACCTAGCAAAGGTCAAGAGCTTTGAGGAAAACAAACAAACAAAAAAGTCCATATTAAAAATATCTGCTATAGACATTGTTTGTAACTCCAGATCCCAAAGTTCTTGAATTCTATTCAATTTATGCATGGCCAGGCCCTGCCAAGTCAGTGTCTCTGAATGTGCTTCTTAACTGTCTGTAACAAGTACTATGAGTTTCTTATTTCCTCTTCTGTAAAAACGCTGAAGAAGATTGTACCCAAAGAAAATCATTAGTTTCTAAAAACTCCTATGTTACTCCATCACCCAGGGGTTTACCACCCCAAATCACAAAGTAAATAAGTCAATGATCAGTTCATTTCAGAAAAATCAGAAATGAAGTAAAAGGAATTGTGGATATTTTTGAACTAGGCCAAGAGTGGCATAGTTAGATCCTGCAATGCTACGGAACAAACTGAATTTACCCTGTTACTAAGGTAATATGGAGACCTGGAAATGGGGACGAGTCTGCAAATTTGCTTTCCTAGGCCACAAGCCTGGATTCAGGAAACATTTATTAGGTGCATTGCCCTTAGAATCTTTGGGAAACCATTGATTCTGAGGTTAATTTTTCCTTATAACTGCTCTTGCTATGTTGAGGGGAACCTAATTTAGCAGAGCAGACACAATCAGGCAAAGCCAGATGCAATCGATAATTCTATAAAAGAAAAGACTCCAGGGAACACAATTTGAAAATGGTTACTCTAAAGAAGTGGAGAGTTTTGTTAAAATCTCAGTATTTGCCATAGTGCTAAATTTGGAATTGTCAATACAACTGGTAAAGAATGTTGATTAATTTGAGAAAACTTTCACATCTCCAAGATATCTAATTGTAGAGAAAAAATAGTAACCATAAGGTAGATGGAAATAGTGAAAATTTCACTTTAGATTTCATCCTAGAAATGAAATAAAGAAAGTATTTTGTTTTATTCACATGGGAAATATTTATAAGATAATTGAAAATGAGCATTTTGAAATCTCTTGTCACAGAAAACAGTCCAAGCTTGTCTTGACAGTGCGGTTGTAGAACTAATAGTACAAGAGAATATCTGTCACATTTAGTTTTCAAGAAAATATTTATTGAAGTATTTACTCAATATCATGTTATAAGCCTACTCCATATATTTATTACCAGATTCCCAGTTATTTTAAGAAACAATAGCTTTCTGAAAATAGGGAAAACAATTTTAATCCTAAAATGTGTTTATTGCTTTGTGGTGTTGGGAGTTGAATCCTGGACCGTACGCAAGCGAGGCAAGCATTTTTTCTCCTCCATCCCCTCTCAAGGACTTTTATTTTAAAAACATTATATTTTCTACTAAATGCATTACCAAAAATTAACCCAATTAAATATATTAAGGTGTTTTCCTCTTGATTTCCTATCTTTCTTTCCCCCCTCAATAATTACTTTTCAAAACAAAAGAATTTTTCTATCTCTGGTACAAGAGTTATGAGCGAAGCTCAGCTAATTTTCACCTAGAAACAGACACTTGATATGAGATGACTCAATTGAAAAACACCTTTCGATCATATGTAGAGATTCTTGGAAATAAATATTCTGCTTCCTCCACTGTGCCTAATTCAAAACTTGGGTGTCTGTAGTCAACCTTAGATCATGCTTATCTGTAGTTATTTGCAAGAGACACATCTTCAAAAGGAACTCAAAGCAAAAACTAAAAGCAAAGAGATAGTTAATGGGATAGTAAAAGGAGAAGCGAGACAGGCAGAGTGGGAGAGAGAAATAAAGTGGGGACATAGGAAGAGGAAAATCTCATGGGTCTGGATCTGTCTTCCTTCCTCCTACCAGCTTGAATAAATCCTTATTTTATTTTCCTTAAACTAGTGTGAGTCAGAATCCTGTCATCTGAAAATGAAAGAGTTTCAACTAATATACTGCTCAAAGAGACTCTTTCCTAGCATAGGATCTGTCGAAATGACTTCAACTTCACCCACTTTTAGTTTTTAATTTAAAAACTGAAGTCATTTCATTGATTTAACTTGAAGATCTGCACTTTTCAGGAAATGACTGAAAAGAGTGATTCTAAGGACAACATCCTAAGTTTAACTTCTTTAAAACATGGAAGTTTTGGATTTGAACTAATCCAAAGAACATATTTAAAAAATGATCTTCATGCAAACAAAACCATAGCCTCCAAAATGTAAGGATTGTTTAACAACATTGGACATCACACAGAATAAATTAAAAACCAAATGTATTTGTGATTCTAAATATATTATTGTTTTAGAAGTTGCTCTATCAAAGCAATCTTTGATCCTACCTTGTAGCTCAATTTAACATTCAGCACTTAAATGTGTGACTTCTGTGCTTCAAGCAAGTATAATCTCACACATAGTAAAATCAGATCCTTTTATTTTAATAAAAGAAGACTATCTTTCAGAGTAGGTTTAAGTTTACAACAAAACTGAATAGAAAGAGGAGAACTTTCCCATGTATACCTTTCCTCCAAGTACATCCACCTTTCCCACTAACAAAATCCTGCATCACACTGGAACACCGACTTAGTGATGAATTATTGTTGGCTCATCATTATTACCCAGAATCCATAGTTTTCATCACTCTTTAATCTTTGGACATTTTAAGTGTACATGAAATGACATTTATGAATTTTGAAAAATATGTAATAACAAGTATCCACATTTACAATATAGTAGAGAGATTTTGTGCAGATGTAACTTATTAGCTAAAATTTGCCCAAGTATCAGAAAGCATAATTGCTGAGTCATATGGGAAGAGTATGATTATTTTTGGAAGAAATGCTAAAGTATGTTTCAAAGTTTTTAGTCATTGCCACCACTGATAAGTAACGTTTCCTTCTGTTTCTGTGACACACATTTGGTTTTACTAGTGTTTCAAATTTGGCCATTTTCAGAAATGTAAGGTAATATCTCATTTCCATTTAAACTTAAAAGTCACGAATGAGACTTGTTGTGGAGCAGCTGTTGATGAGTTTCTTTGCTATCTGCCCATCTTCTTTGGTGAAGTATGTATTTAAGTCTTTGGCCAGTTGTTTGGTAGAGTCGTCCACTTGATTGTGAATGAAAGAAGTCTTACTAGTAAAAATATAGCAATTCACTCTTGAAATAAATTTATTGTTGCTAATATACAGCTGCTACACTTTAGTCAGAAACTTTGACCTCAGGAGGAATTAATATTCTTTTCAAATGCTAAATAGTTTTCATCTCTGAAAAATTCTACATGAATTCACCCTTTCAAGCAAAAATCATACTAAGGACAATCATTTATGTTCAGCTGTTTTACATTGATATCTACATCTGTTTTCCAGGTAATTAAAGTGAAATAGCCCTTTTGAGAATCAAAATTTAAAAGAAATTGTTTTGAGATGAGAGAGGTTGAACTCAGTGTCTCACACATGCTAGGAAAGCACTCTGTCAAACTTACTGTGATTTTCTGTCCTTTCACTGAATTTTAAAAAAACATGTCTACTCTAGTAGTATTAATTTTTAAAAGATGCTTTTTGTTAATAATTAATATATTCTTTTTCCATGTTCCATTAATATTATTCTGCTTAATATTTTATATATCATTAACTGCTTATAATATTGCTTATATTAATTTAGTGTTTTTATTTTTCCTTTAGCTTTTCTTTGCCTTTTGTTTGTTTTGGTACATTTTTCATGTGAGGAGCTTTCCTTGAATATCCCCCAATCAACTTAAGGGTGAAGCATCAGAGCTTTTTAAGGATTGTGTGGGTGAGTCTTGTCCTCAGGAGATTGGAATAGACAGTGAAAACAGATTTTCTCAGTGGGAAATTCCTCAAGGTTAATAATTATGTGCCTTTGCTCTTTAGTTGATTCCTTTTTTAGAATCAAATTTTCCTGTTTACTTTTTTTTTTTTTAATTTTGTTTCCCGTAGACTGTAACCCTATGGTGAGCTGTCTTTGCCTGGGATGTGATTCTGAGTTTGGGGTTTGAGTATGGTGCATATTCACCTGTCATTTTGCCTGCCGTTACGAAGCTTGTAGCTCTCTTATTCAAACTCTAACAGATAAATATTATCTCTTCTGTCAGATGTAGGCAAAGGCAGTTCAGAAATCTGGGAGGACTTTCTAATGAAAATGATTCACCACACCTCTTTATTTTCAATCCCACTTTTCACTGGCTTTCAAAGAACTGATACTACACTATCCTGAGATTTTCCAAATCCTAGCTCTGATCTCACTGTTATCAACATGGTTTCATTGTTCTTGTCCTTCCACAGATTTCATCTCTTTCCACCTATAAATATAAAACAGGGGCAGATATGGTGGATCACACCTCTAATCCCAGCTCTCTGAAAGGCTGTGGCAGGAGGATCTTGGTCTGGGCCTCTTCGCAGTTTAGCGAGATTCTGTTTCAAAATGAAAGTTAAAAATCTTATTTTAATGAGGAAAACACACTTTTTTATATCTACTTCGAGATGTTTTTCTTAGGAACTCTTAAGCATTGCTCTTCTGAAAGATACCTGTTGCTGGAAAAATGCAGATAGATTGTAATATTAACATTCTTTGAGAATAGACTTTTTGTCATCATGTATGATCATGTTTGAAATTGTTACATTATTTCTAATTTTGAATTCCTGAATATCATAATTCAGCACAAACAGATTTTACATGGGTAGCTTTTTGTCATTGAGCTTGATAAAAGAAAGAAGAATCCAAATAACCCATTGTCTATGAAGTGAAATGGTTTAAACTCTTCTTTTAGTTATTGGCTTGAAATGACAGTTGGGATTCGAGGAACTCAGGAACTTACATTTTTCACCCATTCAGCTCCAGTTACCATTTCTCAAAAATTTCTATACCACACAGGAAGCTCTTCAGAGGACCCAGAAAGGTTGTTTGTTTCCCATCTAGTTAAAGTCATCAGCATTTAGTTCTCTTCAGTGACGTCTCATTAATCTTCTCTGTCATGGGATTTGCAATTCCCGTGATGGCACTTTTGAGCTCATATTCCATCATTACTGCAGTCCACATGCATAAGATATTGCTTTGTTTAATATCAGCATATTATAATTTTAAACCACTCTATTAAAGCCTATCTTGCTAAAATGATTTTATGTCTAACTTACATTTATAATTTTTTTAAATAAATAGAATTTTGAAATACTCATTAAATTACTGTTAATCAGTATTCCCTATTTACTACTATTAATAACTGCTAACTCTATGCAAATGTAAAATTTGTATCATATATAGCTTTATATTTACCCTTCTTTTCTAATATTCATATAAGGAGGCAGAATAATAAGAATTTGGAGAAGAAAAAAGCACAAATAAAATAAAATTTAAAAAATATTTTTATTGATTTTTGCAGAAATAAAATGAAAACAGATGTGACCACTGAAATGCAAAAATGCTTATAAAAGGATGCTAGGATAGACACTGCTAGCTGCTTATTCAATAATTATTCTCCTACTGTTTAAAAACGGTAAAAGTACAGACCTTATCTCTCTATCTCCCTTTTCTTTGCCAATAGAAGTAATGACTTGAGGCAATTCTAATCATGGAATCTAAGCTTGGAAATTTCTGTGAATGGGAAAAAAATGTTCTTAAAAGGGACAGCTCTACTTGCTTTTTTATTATCTCAACTTTTGTCCTTTACCCTTTCTCCTTTCTGTCTAGAACAGAAGGCAATTTTGGGGTTGAAGCCATCTTTTGACACTTTTGACATGTGGAAAGATTCTGAGCCTTGAACACTCTTGGGCAGTTTAATCAACTTTGAATTAATCTATCAGGAGAACCTGTGAAAAATCCTTCCCTGTTTTGTTAAACCAGCGGGCAGATTTTCTTTAACTAATGGTGAATGTAATTCCTAACTTGATGTCCTCCGTATTGATCTCATTAATTCTTTTACATTTTACTTACGTTCCACTCCACTGAATGATATGAACTGCCATGTATTCATTTATTTATTTTTTGTTTGTTTGTTTGCTTTGAGGCAGGGTCTCGCTTTGTAGTTCAGGCTGGCCCTGTTCTCAGTCTTGAACTCACAACAATCCTCCTGTCTCTGCCTCCTGAGGGATCATAGGTGTGAGCCATCACGCCTGGCCCTGTGGTACATGGTTCTGATTGCAGGTGGGTGTAAATCATCACATCCGGCATTGTTGTATATGGAACCAGGGGATGGAACCAGGGCCCTTGTGCATGCAAAGCAGGCCCCAGAACCACTGAGCTAAATCCTCGGCCCTGCCATGTATTTATTTAAATTGTTTAAAAATGTATCAGTTCGTTTAGGTGTACAATAAGATGACATTAATCACTGGGTCTCGTATCTGTACATGATTCCTTTCACCCCACCACCTGCTCTCTCCTCAGCCCCTCCACCCCTTCCCATTTACAAAGACTTTGTTCTTTTTCCCCCTTATTTTCTTATATTTTTACACAGATTCTAGTGATGACTTTTTACATTACCAATCCCATTCCACTGAGCACAGCTCGATGGATGTCTGCATAGAAGAGGCAGTGCTAAATGAAGTTGTGCTGTCGCAGTTAACATGCAGCGTCCCTATAGAATCATATCGAGGCTCCCCGTTCAAATCAACCAACACACAATTAACGCTTATGAGTTGATGATTTTGTTTCTATATTAGTTAGCACCGTTTTAATGGTGGATTTTGCTAGTATTGGTGGATGATTTAACTCCACCCAAAATTTTAACTGCTAGAGTCATAATAAAACTGGAATTTTCACGCAGCCCGTGCTGTACCCATAGTTGCTTATACTTTGCAAAATAATCAAAGTGTCTGAGGCTAATGAGATATGATAGTGCTGAGAGCAACTTTTATGGAGCAAACACAAAGACATTAGAAAGTGCATGGAGAAATGGAGAAAAAAAATGTTCTAAGCATTTATTTGCACAAGAGCAAATTCTACCCTCTTGACTGATCAGTGTCGTGAGCAATCCTAAGTATGTAACTATGCAAAATAAACTCCTATTATAGTTATTCAAATCCACTTAATATTTTAAAAGTCATGTTCTCATTTGTTTGTTTCCTAAGACCCTTAAAAATATTCCAAGCGTGTGTACTTCAATTTATATCTGATGCATCTGAGTGTATTTCACACATTAAATGACTTTTCCCTTTATTTTTTCCCAGTTCAGTTTTTCTTCTTCATTGAGTTTATGGATACATTTTAAGTGTACATTATGATCACATCGATCATTGAGAATTTGTGCTTGTGCACAATGTATCTTGATTCTTATTTTTTTTTCCTATTCCCCTGCCCTTCATAGAACCCCCCCTGCCATCTCCTATGCACATAAACTTTGTTTCTGTGGGGTTTTTTTTCTTTGTACCATCCCATATTTTCTTTGTCTTCTTTGCTTTCCCTGGACCTAATTTAACTTTAAATACATACTCAATTCCATTTCCAACCAAGACAGAGACACTGATGGAAAAGTTGCCCTCCCTCCCATAGTAAATAACTACAAAACCGAGTAAAACATACAATGTGTCTACTTTCTCGAGCTGGATTATAAGGAGTGTCGATCTCTGAAAGAAAGAAAAGAAGTGAGATACATCCCAGCCTCTCTGCAACCTTGTGCCTGTGGCATAATCACCATCACAGAGTGAGGACACTGGGACCCCATCAAAGCCACAGTGTCACTGAGCAGGTTAGTATTCGAATTGAGATGGCTGAGGAGGCTGAGATGTTTCAGGCGAAGACGAGCTATAAAGCAAGGTGAGGCTAGAAGTCAACGTAGGTGTTTCTGGTTCCTGGCAGGGAACAGTGCTACAGCTCTGTGGGGCAAGGCTTGGATGCCAGAGTGCTCATAGCTGGAAGGGGTTCATGGAAATGAGGTAGGGATGATGTTCTTGCTTAAGACCAGGCACATTGATATGGCATTCATGAGCATCAGAAGCATTTGGCTGATACTTTGGAAAGACTGTATTGAGGAATAATTGCTGAAAATAAAGGAAAGGTCACAATTCAGGATCAGGGACAAGGCTGAAATATACCTTCTTGCATAAAGCATGAAGCAACCCGAAGATTCTGACCTTACCAGAAGTTGACATGTTTTAGAAGAAGATAGTACAATGCAAATAATTCAATCCAAACTTAGCAAGTGGGCTTGAGTAAGGAAGACAGCTAGGGGTGAGGGCAGGGCTCACACAATTCATTGACTCTTTGAGAAGTTTCAACCCACAGGAAGAGTTGCTTTGAAAGGCAGCGGTAGTAGGACAGGATGTGGAACTCTCATGAGAGAGGCAACTTACGTACGGGTAGGTGACCCATTCCAGCACTTCTGAATCATGGAGACTGAGGATACACGACACATGGTGGAACATGTGATCCGGTCCTAGACCATTTCACAAAGGACATTATCGGAACTGTTGCTGACAGCCGAATGAGATTTCTGGGTGAGGAATATATAGAACTTCTTGAAGTCTTTCTATAAATTTAGATCTTTTATAAAGTAAAAATACAGATAAATTGACATATTTTACCAAATGAAATGACACCTTTCACAATAGTATGAGCTGTGATGCAAAACTGGAGAATAAATGAAACCTCTCACATTTCCTTCCTTTATGATGTCATTTTATCTTAAAATAACATAATGCTCTACTGTATCCACTCTGATTTTCAAAGAGAATGATTTTTAATCCTCAGTTTAAAAATATATTAGTAGTACAAGTAGAAATGTTTGTTTGAAGTAATAAGCGAATGGTGCCAGTAATTTTTCAAGGCCAGAATGTGGAAGTCAAGACATTTTAACCCAAATGAAAGGACATGTAATGGCTAACCAAGGGCAAAAGGTACATTGTTCCCCCAAACAGAGTGAACTGACACCCAGGCATTGTTGTTGGACTGTGAGCAGAGCCGGTAGGTGCCAGCCTGAGCAGCTTTTCTTAGAGCTTTTTTAAGCCCTAGAAAAATATTTCCAAAACTTGACCGAAGTCATTGGCAAGAAGGACAAGCTCTTGAAAACCACTTGTTGCTGTTCTGAGGGTCATTTTAGGTTACTGGCTTTTATCCAGAAGATTCTCCTGAAGTGACCTGAGAAACACAAAAGCCTCCAGTGCCCATTCGGAGCAGATGTGAGTTTTTCTCTACGAATGACAGAATTTGAGTGTACAGAGACCATGATGGTGAATGTGGGAGTGTATATGTGTGTGGAAGGTCATTAAAGACTGTGGGGAAACAGTGTAATATTAGAATTACTGAAGAACTATCTGCCTTTGCTTCTGCCTATCAGGCAGGGGCTCTGTGTCTAGGATACCAGGGTTGTTAGGTTGTTTCTTTAACCTTTTGTGTACTAAAACCTACAGCAGTGTTGAAGATATCATATGCACCTCTAATCCTGGGGCTCAATTTCATTGTAAACTATATGGGAAAACAATGGGAAAAAGTGGTGGAGATACAGTAAGACAATAAAAAAAAACTAGTTTTTTGAACTTATGCATTGTTTTGATTTTTAAATCCTACATTTAGGTCATAAATTCTTTTTTTTTTTTTTTTTTTTTTTTTTTTTTGAGACAGGGTCTCACTTTGTGGTTCAGGCTGGCCCTGAGCTCAGCCTCCAACTCACATCACAGCAATCCTCCTGCCTCTGCCTCCCAAGTGCTGGGATTACAGACGTGAGCCACCACGCCCGGCACTGTGGTATGCGGTACTGGTTGCTGCTGGGCGTGAGTCTCCACACCCAGTATTGTTATGTGGTTACCGGGGATTGAACCCAGGCCCTTGAGCTTGCAAGACAGGCGCCGGAACCACTGAGCTAACTCCCCGGCCCTACGTCATAAATTCTTCAAGTGATAATAAATTTTGTTTGGTTCATATCTATGTAATAGATGCTTATCATAAGAGCAATGTTTACATATGTGAAATACAAATTGTACAAGAAGAATAAGCAAATAAACCTTATTTTACTAATGATTTTTGAATAATTTTAAATTATTTTCTGTTTTTGTTTACCTCAGGAGAAAAAGTTGCCATATATTAATTACCAGTAGTTCATGACACACTTACATTAATATTTTTATATAAAACAATGCAGATTTAAACTGATTTTGAGCGGAGAGTTTACCACAATGTCCTCCTTGTCTACTTAACTATTCCAAATCTGCTAATACTTAACAGTCTATGTTTTTTATCTGAAAACAAGTATATATATTGTGCCAAATAATAATCCAATATTCTAGACCTTAGAACTTGTGACTATCAGGAACATAGTGCTTTATTTTTGTACAAAAAACTTTTTCTTTAGAGCAATTGCCTACAAACAGCATCCTCAAAGTATCTCCCAATTATTTTTGAGATCTTTTCAGAATGAGTGCCTCATGGGCCCATACCAGCTATCAAATGAATTCATTATGTCGTATCCTCCTTCCTTTCTGCCTTTTCTACTTCAAATTGTGCTTCTTGATTTTTGCTTTCAACGGAGCTGTTGAAGGAAGCCTGTCTTATTTACTTTCTTCTCACTGAGACATGAAACTCCACACCCACAGTTTAAAGTAGAAAAGGTTCATTTTGGCTGACAGTATGGAGAGGACTCAGGTCCACAGTCAGCTGGCTCTAAGCAAGGATGGGATGGCAGCAGGGCATGGAGACAAAAAGTACTTTCATGCCAGGGCAATGGGCAGCACAGAGACCTCAGGGAGGAGAGAGAGATTCCCAGTGAGCTGCCTGCTCTGACCAGCCTTCCGCTTTCAACATCAAACTTAGCTCTTAACTCATTAGTGGTCTAATCTACTGATCACATCCCTCCCATCCAGTCACTTCTCCAAAGCCCCACCAATGAGCACAGAAGACTTTAGGGGCACCTAGATGAAAACTGTAACAAAACTACACAGTGGTTTATACTCAACCTGAAAATGGTAGTGCCACATCCAGTCATTTCATTTACTTCAAAACGTCTAATCCACAGAACACCTGAGTTATTTGTCTTTCCTTGTGAAGTATGAGAAATGGTTTCTTTACCTGCGTTGTGTCCTATCCAGGAACCTGGTTACAAAATACCTCTCTTTCTGCCCAGAACTTGAACATCCTGTCAGATGTCATCTCAATTTTTTTGTCCACATAAAGTTCTGGAATAATAGCAAGTAATAGGGCACAGGTAGATCCTTTTAAGGTCTTTACTTCCTGTCAATAATGCTCCATCCACTTTCAGTTAAGCAGTGAAAACTTACAGGCTTCTCAGGGGAATTGATTGTGTATCATATGTGGGAGCAGAAGTATTTGTTACACTAGCAACACAACTGGCACAGTAATGGCTTCCCCTGTTTCCTTTTGCCTAACAACAGTCTCTGATGTTGGGCAGTTGATATTATTTCTCTCTTTTCTGGAGAGCCTGGAGCAGAGTAATAGCATCTGCTATCCTCTGATGATGACTTTCTGGCTACATCACACATGATGGAAGCTATCTTGCTGGGTGGGAGTTATTGCAAAAGTGAGTGATCATGTAGAAAGACTGGAAATGAAGAATTCTAAAGCCAGGTTTGTTATTTATATTACAACTTGCTCGTGTGAGAACTCAGGTTCTTTTATAAGTGCATTAATCACTTTCAAAGGTGATGCCCCAAGTATCTAATCATGTTGTGATAGGTCCCATCTATTAAATTTTCAGTGTCAGCATCCTGCAGGCTGGGCTCCCAGCATGTGAACCTTCGGGGAAACACTCGAATCATATATAAACCATAGCATGCAGATTCTAGCCACTCAACTCTGGCTCAATTAACTAGTAAATGCCCCATTACCAAATAGTTTCCAGGTTTGATTTACTGGCACACAATTTTAAAAAAGAACTCTTTTACTTCTAGAAAGTATATAATGGCTTGGAAATTGAGCCAGGAAGAACACAGAGTTTCTGTGTTTCCAGGAAGGTTTATACCTCAATAGGATTCATGAGAGTAAAGCACACAATGACTACAGTAAATCCTCCTCTTGTCTCCCTTTCATCCCCTGTGGCACTGCCATGTGAATTCTTTGCCATCATCAGTGAATGAAAAGACTTTGCTGCCACTGAGTTCTGTCTCCGGATGGCGGCTGGTTCCTGTATTTTGCAGATCTTGGCATGTGCACGTTGCTGCCTCTGTGAATCATAGTGCTTATTCAGGAGCTTCCTTTGCAGCACACACTTCCCGGTTTAGAGTCTTCTCCTCAAGTTTCCTTGAAACATCAAATTTGGAAACTAGAAACTTCTGGTTGTATTAGAAACATTTCTAGTTAACAAGGAAATGAGCAGTCATGGCTAAATCTGGCAACTTCGTATTAGAAAATTATCAATGGGTGAAGAAAGAGCTATCTCTGAGGGACTCATGAATGCAAAATTGATTTACAAAAGTATGCCCATTTATTGAGCATTGATTTTTGAGTAAGTTGTGGACTTATTGTGTAACACTTTTTAATGCAGCTACTACATGCCAAGTGTTACCCATGACAGAGATAATGATGACTAAGTGAGAAAAGAAGAAACCCTGCAGTTACTAGTTCTAGCAAATGTAGGACCATAAAGTGGAAGGTGGACAGGAGCAGTGTAATGGGTGAACCAGAAAGACTTAGCTGGGTATTGCAGTATCCAAGGAAGTAGCGATGAAAGTACAGATGGAAAATAAGACAGGGGATAGACTTGAGAGACGATTCAAAGAGAGAGTTGTTTAAATTTAATGAGTATGAAGGATGAAGAGGGTGAAAGAATATTAGAGGGCTCTTAAGATTTTAATTTTCTGATGAGAAGATAGTGGCATCTTTTCTTGAAATCATGCTTGAGAAGCATAGATTATATGTAGCTTGATATTAAATATCTTTGATTATGTGTGTGTAAATATAGGTGCAGAAACCATGGCCTAAAGTCCTGTAGTTTATTATCAGTTTACAGAGATAGCTAAAAGCATTATTCTAAAGCTCAAAAAAGTCTAGCAGCTCATGAAAATTTTCCTAACAATGTTAAATTGAAAGTGCTGAGCAGTAAGTGCTACAGACCTACCAGGAAATAACCCGTAAACGAAGTTAAAATACATCCCGTCATCTTGCTAACATCTACTTATGGCCTTCACATCAAAGCAGGCACATCAAGGTATAGTGAAATGTTGTGCACTGACAGTGGGACATACAAATAGTGACAAGTTTTGGTTACATTCCAGTGTGTTATCAAGTTTGTTCTCCATTCCTAATCTCCTATAATCATATCCGACTCCTCGAGGCTCAAGTAAAACTGAAAATATTTGCATATTAAATACTTCAGAGTATTGAGAGAGCTTGGTAGTAAGAGAATAAAAAATTAATTCACAGCAGCAGAGAATATAGCTCAAACCTGGATTTCTTTTGATACTTGCTAGTTGTGCCAATAGCTTGTACTATGAGGTGGAGAGTAGCTTCAGAAGCTCTGATAGCAACAGCAGAAACCTCCACTGGGGCAGACATCAGCTCCGTTGAGATTGAAATGTGGTATTTTGGGTCATATTGGCATCTGTCACATAGACTATTGGAAATAATGGAGTGATCTGGGTAGACACGACCAACAGCATCACATCATTACTATTCACCTGTACAAGAAGTTGGAGCTGACACTGCATAACGATTGGGAAGACACTATTAATAAACACATGTAATAATGTGTCCTATGGGGTATATGGTGCTACATAGTTTTCTATTGGTAAATTTTCACATAATATTGCTAAGCACAGGAAGTCATATGAAATTATGAACACTTGACATAGACTTGCTCTCTAGGAAGTACTAAGCTAGTTTTTGTTGTAGTCACAGTGACAACTGATGCAAAAATTTTACCAAATAATATATATAAAAGACTTGTTGACTATTCTTCTAATAAAGTAGTCGGAACTTAAAACTTTATTTTTTTTCTTATGTATGTCTACATGACACTATGATTATTATTTTCTATGTGGTAAAATTCTGATTTTTTTGATTTATATGCACCATAAAATATGAAAAGAATGTTTTAATTTGAATCACTTTTAGAAATATCAGTGTTCATAGATACTTTGCAAACAGTGAGAATAAACATTTAGCTAGCAAACAAATCTAGCTGTAGTGAACCAACCAACAATGCAACCAACCAATCAAGATATTCGCTCAACAACCAACCAAATGAAAAACAAAAACTCAAATAAACAACAAATATAAAAGCCAAAACCTTACTGTATTGTGCCTCAGAAAAGCATAAATAGCCTTGAGTAGCACTTGGACTTCCTGCCTTGGAAAAGTCAGGCCATTTGGAGTTCTCATTGCTTTTGACATGAAGATATATTGGAGTCAAAGAACCAGCTAAATTTCTTGGGGAGACTCAATTAGAAAAATGCTTACAGATATGAAAAATATCAATTTCCATAAAATAAGATTTTTAAACCCTTGTATTTTAAAGAATTTTTTGTTGTAAATCAATGCAAAACATGAATATTTTTCTTAAGTTCCAAAAGGTTTACAAACTTTTTAAATTTTATTAAACTTTAAGTAGAATAGTCACTTATTTTGAAAGAATAGCAAAGCCTATGAACAGAATAGCTTGACAAAAAGACATGTATTTATGGGTTATCTGACATGTTGGATATTTTGGTCTAAAGAATAGGTCAAGTTGTATAATTTAAGGCCCTGCCATTACCCAGGAAAGCTTTTGAAATTACAAAGTCCTGTTGGCAATCTTCATTTCTGCAAGAAGTGGATGTGAGATGGAGAACATACACAATTTTCTGTTCCAGAACATATGCTTCTAGAGTGTAGAGTTCAAAATAACTATCTTATCATTCATCTCTTGGCAACAAATATGTAAGTGTAAAGGACTGAAAAACTTTCTCTGAAAGTTTCTACTGTGGTGATGACCTTAACATTGAAATATGGATCTTTTTATTTTCTTGCTGAAATAGACAGGATCAGTGATACATTTCTTTTCCTCCAAAGATGACCTTATTGACTGTGGGAAATGATGTGACTAGAATTTATCCATCGTGTCTTAGTCAATGTCTTGTTTCTCTACACAGTTCTATCCCTGACTGGAAAAGAGTAATGGTTGTTTCAATTCTGTGTAACATGACAACCCCATTTTGCACTGTGAGCTAAGGTTTTCACTACTTACTGCAATATAACAACAAAGCCACAACTCCATTGGGCAACTGAAATTTGTTTTCCTTGTTACATCTACTAAAATTTCAACTTTTTGACCACTGTCTTTGAAAATTACTATTGAGCAAAATTAGTTTTCTTTTTTATTTTCACAATGTGATTGATTTCAATTTCATTTCAGAAGCTTTAGGTTTTGATTAAAAAAATGAAACCATTATTTATACTCATAGTATTTTAAAATGTTAGTCCACAGTAAAGATAATCAGTTTAAAAACATAAAGCTTAGGGCCGGGGAATTAGCTCAGTGGTTCCGGCGCCTGTCTTGCAAGCGCAAGGACCCCAGGTTCGATTCCTCGGTAACCACATAACAATACTGGGTGTGGAGACCCACACCCAGCAGCAACCAGCACCATATACCACAGTGCCGGGCGTGGTGGCTCACGCCTGTCATCCCAGCACTCGGGAGGCAGAGGCAGGAGGATTGGGATGTGAGTTTGAGGCTGAGCTGAGGGCCAGCCTGAACCACAAAGCGAGACCCTGTCTCAAAAAACCTAAAAAAAAAAAACCAAAAAACAAACAAAAAAAAAACACATAAAGCTTATTCAAAATATTTATATATGTATGTGTATGTATGTGTGTGTTTAGATTGCTTTGTCAGAGATGGAACTCTGGCATTGAAAAATTTTACAGAAAACTAATGGTCCTCATAACAATTAAAGGGAAACAATCGCTTTACTAAGTGATATCTAAGAAACTTCCAGATTTAGTATCCTGTGATTGAGTTTCATAATCTAGGTTCAGAACCATACTTTATAAGAACTTAATCTTCATTTATTCTAATATCAAAACAAAATTTAGAGTATTGCATTAGTTTATTATGACTCTTATAAAATAATTCCACACAAAAAATGGATGTTTTCACAATTTTGGCCACTTAGAAGTGCAAGATTAGGTCATAACAGATTTATTTATTGAGAAGTAGGGCAAGCATTTATTTATTTTTCATTAGTATACATTTGTACCTCTTAAGAATTATTCTTATCTTAGAGAATTGGTACATATACATTATTGTATCTTAATCATTTTTGCTTTCTCTTCCTCTGTCCACCCTCTTAACTCTTACTCACTCCCAGGTTCCCTTTCCATCACAACAAACTCCTTGAGATCATAATGCTAAGTGAAATAGATCAGACAGAAAATGAAATAGCACATGGTCTGTTTTATGTGAGTAAGTCAAAATATGAATAGTTTAAGGAACACAATAAAAGATTGATGGAACATAGTTTTGTTGTTTTGTTCTGGTGTTTTACATTTGGAAGACTCACTCCTGGGCTTATAGATTGGAGCCTTCATTCTTTGCCCACATGTGGTCTTTCTTCTGTGTGTCCAAACTTCTGGGGTCTCTGAGTGTCCAAATTTCTTTTATTTATAAGTATTATGATTTAAATACAAAATGTCTGTAAGAGACTTCTACACGGAGTGTCTGATGCCCGATTCAGCACTGTTCAGCCTACAGAGGTGACTGGATCATGAAGGATTCTTGCTTTCCCAGTGGATTAATCCACCGATGAGTTCTTTAGCTGAATGGATTGTCAGGAAGGAAGTAGGCCCTTAACTGCAGGAAGTAAGTCACTGGGTGCTCCTCAGGAGGGAATCCCTCTCCTCTAGTTCTTTCTCTTTTGCTTACTGGATGCCATGAGAAGAGCAGCTTTGCTCCTTCCTGTTTTGTCACCATGATATTTCTGCCTTGCCACAGACGAAGAAGAAATGACACTGAGTGACCATAGACTGAAACTTCTGAAACCAGGAGCCAAAATAAATCTCCCCTCCTCTAAATGTCTTATGCTATCTTGAGTTTTGGTCACAGTGATAAAAAGCTGAACAAACATATAAAAACACTAATCCAATTGTATTAGAGTATATCTTTAGAAAAAAATACTTAAATTTACTCACCTCTTCAAAGACCCTATTTCGCAATATAAACACATTTTTTTTTTTTTTTAGGTTTTTTTTGAGACAGGGTCTCACTTTGTAGTTCAGGCTGGCTCTGAGCTCAGCCTCAAACTCCTCACAGCAATCCTCCTGCCTCTGCCTCCCGAGTGCTGGAATTACAGGTGTGAGCCACCACGCCCGGCACTGTGGTATGCGATACTGGTTGTTGCTGGGCGTGAGTCTCCACACCCAGTATAGGCATGTGGTTACCGGGGATCGAACCCAGGTCCTTGCGCTTGCAAGACAGGCGCCGGAACCATTGAGCTAAATCCCTGGCCCAATATAAACACATTTTGATATACTAATATAATGGGATGAAGGACCACATGAAACTTTTCAAGGTTTTTGGTGAGTTGATCAAACAATTGGACAAACCCTCAGAAAAGGTACTCAAAGTATATGATTTTTGAGAGCAGAAAAGAATGGTGTGCATATTGGGAGTGGGCTGGTGAAAAGGCAAATAACTGCCCTGGGGATAAGGCAAAAGCATGTTTGATTCCAAATCAAGAGTCCAGTTCCTCTCTAGAGATGTCAGGGTGGGTTTGACAATTTACCCCGAGTCATGCCCTCTGGGTTAACATTTTTACCCACAATTCTCTCTGCTATCATTGTATCTCTGAGATGCAAACATATACAAATAAGTTGACAATGAGTTTGTCCATGCTCAGAGGTTCCTTTTGGACATGATGAGTTATTTCTGTGCCTGTGCCAGAGTTGAAGTTTTCCTAAGAGCTGATTTAATGGTTGTTTCTTAGACTGTGGCTACTGTTGGGAGTTACAGCAGTGGGTCCCTAGGCCAGGACCCTTGAGGATTAATGGCGAGGTGGTCCTTACCTATGACTGGTAGAAAGGCACACTTGATCTATGCTAACAACTGTTGCACTAGGGTTTAATATTCTGATATGTGAAGTCGTGGGGTGCAGACCTGGGGAGAGGGAATATAATTCCGCCCATATCAAGTATCTTCTCAGTGCAAGACTCAGACAGCTTTGGTGGAGAAGGGACAGTGTTGAGTCAGTCACCAACCATAGACTTCCTTAACTATATATTAATTTTTTATATTAATAAATATGCTAGAGTTGTATGATAAGAAACAAGAAAATTATGGGAATGTTGAAAACTGAGATGATCAAAGAGAGTTGAATTAGCTATGTAAATTAGTGTCAAGTAAGCCATATTTAATTATCCACTTTCTGAAGAATGTCATGATAAAAGTTCATATACATTACAGCAGCCAAAAGAGTAATTTCAAAGAAACACTGTTTTCTCCTTAATCTTCCCAATAATATATAAGAAATTTATAAACACAGTCATATTTCTTAGCTTTCTCATTTTCTGTCACATTCACTTTTCTTAATACATTTCATCTTTCTGCATTTTTTAACAATATTCTCCTATTTATGGCAGTACATGTTGCTCTTTAACTTTAACCAAAACTCTTTCTTCTCTAATTCTGACCTAGACATTATAAAATCTTGTGAGAAAGAAACTTCTACAGGAAAAACAAGAAACAATATAAACCAGTAGCATTTGGTTGGGGAAGAGCAAGTATTTGGCTGCATTTACTCACAAATCAACTCTCTGAGATTCTTTATATAAGGAAATAATTTTGGAAGACTGGCATTTGTTATTGATATTTTCAAGAACTGTTTAGTGTATGAAATTGGTGCCTATGTTTAAATAGGTATAGCCAGATTGGAAAAACAACAACAACAAATATTACTCTTTTAAAATGATAACTCCTAACGAATGTATGAATAGAGTAGTTGCCAGAGGGAACCTGGAAGACCACATAAGGTACATTTTTAATAGAATGATTTGAGTATATTTTAATTCTAAGAATATCAACTTATTGGGGTAAACATTTGCATAGATAAGAGAAGACTTGATTGGTCATTATTTTGCAGGAGATTAGAAAAGGCATAGTTAATCTGACAACCAAAATACAGAGATGTATTTTTCAGCAGGAAATCAAGACCCTCCACTCGTTATAGACTGCACTTTTGAAGGAGGTAGAGAGAAAGATTTCTCCAGAGAAAGAAAAGTGGTTAAAGTCTGAAGTTTTTGAGAAGATTATAGGAGAGGTAATCAAAATTTTGCCTCTGAAGAATTTTAATGTTGAAGGTAGAAAAGGAAATGACTCCAGTGATTTTAAGGTAAGAATTGGTTATCTGGTTCTATCATTAGCAGAATGTTAGCCACTAAAATCTATGAAGATGAAGTACATCTTCACTGTGAAGATTAAATTGTTTCACACTGTAAAGTGAGGAAATATCTTAAGGCTCAGGAGATCTTTATTTTCCTCCTTTGTACTTTGTTAAAAAACTACCAAATGCAGTAAGGTAAATTGTCATAACAATTGTAAGAACTCACTTTCTCAAACTGGGAGCAAATGGAAGATATGAACTTTATTTTATTTTCATGGTCCTGCTTTCAGAAAGTGCTGGGTGTTTTAGATGGACAATAAAAATCATTATTACTGGGAAAATTATATTGTGCAAGGTTTTTCTCAACTTCTGTATTTTCCTTTGTAAAACTACTAGAGGGAGAGATGAAGGAAAGAGAGAGGGAGAGAGAGAGAGAGAAAGAGAGAGAGAGAGAGAGAGAGAAAGAGAGAGAGAGAGAGTTCAATATATCTATTATTGGCGTCATTCTCACTGAATCCAGCATATTGAAGAATTAAATCCTGAGACATTTGGACAAGATTAAACTCACTGGGCCCATAACAAATATACACTGAGAAGTTGGAAATTTGCTCTAAGCATCTGTCTTGCCCTAAATTATGTCTAATACCAGATAGTACTTCTTGTTATCTATATTAGTTTTAATTAAAGTTTTTATTGAATTATATACCTCAATTAATTTCTATAGATAATTATCATATTATTTTGCTTTCATGCCATCATTATCTAATTTCTCACATTTAAAAATCCTGGAGGAAACATTATATTAATATTCTTTTACTTTTAAAAAGTCAGTATCTCCCAATATTCAGATCTCATGCTGCTTCCCTAGAAGGCAAGTAGCTCATTTGTGTTCCGTATTGCCTAGATGAAGGTAGAAAGAATTTTTTAAAGAGAAGGGACTGTCTACAAAACAAAGAATGGTACCACTAAAAGTTATCAGACTGAGTCACTGTGACAGATGACTAATAAAAGATTACCATTCAATGAGATACAAACTTGGTAGATGTAAATATTTTTGTACTGGTTTTAGTTCTAGAACATTTCATTTAGTGTTTGCAAGATGCTTGAGCACATTAGTCTTGAACCTCAGTTTCATCCTTTTAAAAATGAAGATTTTTCCAGTTGCAAATAATAGCTTATATTCATAATCCTAGCACTCTGGGAAGTTGAGGCAGAAGAGATGCTAGTTTGAGTCCAGCCTGAGCAACTTAGTAGCTTAGCACTATCTCAAGATGAAGCTAAGTTAAAAGGACTGTCTGTAGTTCAAAAGGAAGAACCTAAACTCAATCCTTATAACACACACACACACAAAAATACACAAGCAATGGAGACGGAAATATAATTCACTGTGTTCTCTACTTAGAATAAACCCTTAGGAACTATTTGAGCCCACAATGCTTATATTTTACATTTTGACTTAGGGTCATGTTATCTTCCACAAGTATCAGTGTTTTACATATTACTTACTCTGCCTCAGAGTACTGACTTTCACACACCTTTGACCAATTTTTTGGAATGTTTTCCCTTTTTAAAATTCTGAGCATAGGTGTGAAAATATACCACCATTACTAGTTCTTGTATGTGGTTGACAGGCACATATTTCATTGTACAAGGTACTAGGTGATAGTTACTGTTTTCACTTCAGCTCCTAATGAGTTTAATCTTAGCCAGTTATGGTCAAAACTGAACTGTTCTTGGTTCTGTGTAGAATACCCTCAGAGGCACATGTCCCTGCAATTTCATCCATTCCAGGGGTACAAGAATACATTGGCTTCCTTCTGTGCCTGAAATATGCATTCAAGGCTTGTTCCAAAGTGTATATTCACATTGGTGAGTGGTGCTGTATACTACATCACTAGGTTGTGTTCCTGTAGAGATAATGGCCTATTATCAGTACTGTGGTCTCTGCCCAAACTAGATATCATGATATTAAGTGCCTTTAAAAAAATCGTTAGCCTATAAAGCATAAAATAAAATGTTCATTACAGCTTTAACAATCTAATTAGTGACATTGTCTTCACCAAAGTTTCTATGTTTTTTACTGGTTCTAGTCAAATTGTTTTAAATGTCCTACAAAAGTGTCTCCTCTTTTTCATTTCTTTTAAACTTCATTATCTTTTTGATGACACAGTAATTTTCTTTCCATGTTTTATCTCCCTTTAGCTGACAACTTCACTTTTTCTTTTAAAACTATGCAAAACTCTTATACATTTGTTATGGCAACTTTTAATAGAAAATTCAATTTCTATGAAGTATATGCTAGTATTTTTAGAAGTACTTAATTAAATTCTTGAAAGGTTAGGGGAGCAGATTAAACAAAAATCTGTTTAAATATGGGAACATACCTCCTCCTGGGGACCCACCAAAGAGGGCTTTGAGGGAATAGAGATAAATTATGTTAAACTGATATCTTACTTTTAATTAATGTCTTTTCAAGACATCTTGTCCTCTTCAATTTTTCTTAGGCAATTTTCTATATGCTCTTTAAAGTTAAGATTCAGAAATATGCACATAAAAGTAAAACAAAGAATATATGTGACAAGTAACAAGAGTAAACATTAAAAATAGTGCAATGAAGAATTCAAGGCAGTATATTAGTTTTCTGAATAATTATTAAGGGTATTTTTTATTTTAGAATGTTGAGATCCACCAAAGAAGTCTTGACTTCTGCAATTATTTATTCAGATTCACTGGTACTCTCTGCTGTAGCTGTGGCAAATATAAAGGATCAGTTGATAAGAAAATTCTATATACCTTCCCTGTGTTATTTCTTCTGGAGCTGGAGTTCTGCGATAATTATCTTTCCCTATGTTTGGCTTTTCTCTTTTCTTTAATTAGAGTTGTACCTTTTTGAAAATAGAAAGTAAACACACTGGTTAGTTACATTCGCAAATATAATTATTTTTTGCAGAAACACAGTTCTTATGCTATTCAACCTAGAGGGGCATTGAAAGGAGAGGAGGAGTAATGGCAGGATTGCCTGTATGTGCATTGACTCTCAGTGTATTCTAGCAGCCGTAGAACTTTTGCGATAAAGAAAGGCACCTCACTAAATGAAGTGGTAGCAGGAAGCAACAAAGAGGGCAGAAATGATTTGAAACTCAATGGAAAAATGCTCACTGAACGTATCACCTCCAGTAATGAAATGTGGGCAAGGGAGGGAGGCATAGTATTTCCGTCTGCTTTCAGAGGCTGGAGGGACTTTGTTCGGAGACATGATGTATCCACTGACTCTTCAAGCCTCTCTGAGATCCAATATTTTCATCGGTAAAGGAAAGATCATTGTACTGACATCTAGTTCAGAAATTGTTGGGAGAATGAGATGAAACAGCACATGTAAAGTCGTTAGCCTGGTGACCAATACTACAAACAGCAAACATTCAGTGATTGTATAGACATCAATACATTTTATAAAGGTGTCCTAGATATCAATTCAGTAAAAGTTTCTCTTTCTTATCCTTATACATTATTAATATATAATATTTAGGATATAGACTCTCAGATTTCTACATATATATGTGTAAAATATATATTTGTATATATATCTGAATCAAATACATATGTATGTATATTTCTATTGCTATATATTTGTAGAAAGTTTAAAACGAGGTTGAAAATTCTATAATATAGAAGTTATCATATTTAGCTTTATATTTTAATATCTTTTAATAATATCTAATGGAATACATATTGTCAAGTAATCATTTTTAAATATTCTTACAGTCCTATTATTTTTAGTGTATTATCAAATGCTTTTTTTTCCCCTTTTTTTCTCCTACCTTCCATTAATTCCATCTGATGATTCCCTTCCCATACATCAAAGATCAATCACACTATGTTCTATTGCCTGTTTTTTTATTTTGCACTTTATTTATAAATTTGTTTTCTCATATAAGAAAAACTATGCAAATATTTATGCTCTGTGTCTAATTTACCTCACAGTTTTTTTTTTTTCCTTGTTCTGGTCATTTGTGTTTTATGTCATTTTATTTAGATCCACTAGCTTCTTATTAGTGTCTTCCGGACACTGCTTCTGGATCACTTCCATTATTATTTTCACTATTTGTTTAGTTATACCTTCTGTGATACTATGAGTACATCTTTGCTGTTTCTCAACCTCCTTTGGTGGCCTTTTGGGTAACTCAGATGTGTGGTTTATGCTATTTTTCCTCTCAAAGTCCCGTTGATTTGCTTTGGAAAAATTGAGAGTTTTGAGAGACATTTTATTACATAGGATTAGCATGTTTTTATTTTTCTGTTCTTTTTGCTTTGTGCTGAGATTTGTGGATAATCATAGTAGGAAGAGCTTATTGTGAGGATAGAGACCTATTTAGTAAGTTTGTTCCATTGATATTATTAAAAGATATTAGAATATAAAGGTAAATATGATAACTAACTGCAATAATTGTGTGTCCCCATGTCAAAACAGTCTGGCTATAGAGTACATATAAAAGAAATCTTATAAATGGAAAGATGTTTAGTATGAGATTAACACTGAATTGAAAGATTGTTCAGTGTTGTTCAAATGAGTCAAAGTTAGAGCAATAAACATCACAAATATTCTGCTTGGACATTGATTTATAAATTGATTTTATTGGTATATTTTATATATACATTATTAATATTACAGCATGGTACTGGCAAAAAAAAAGAGCTGAAGAACAACAGAACAGATTAGAGAATGTAAAACAACTCCAGAGTTATTAAGCCACTTCATCTTCAACAAAGGAGCCAGTATCATGCTATTTTTTCTGTTACTGAAGTGTTTTTATAGTGTATTTTCAAGTTGGGGACTGTGAAACCCTCTGCCATGTCCTTGTTGCCTAGAATTGCTTTTGCAGATGAATTTTTGGATTACTTTCCTTAGCTCTGTGAAGTATGTTGTTGTGATTTCAATTGAGATAGCACTCAATCTATATAATAGTTGTGGGAATATAGCCATTTTGACGATGTTGGTTCTTCCTACCCTGGAACAAGGAATATCTATTTTATGATATATTCTTTGATCTTCTTTTGAAGAGTAAAAGTCTTGAACCTCCTTTGTTAAACTGATTCCTAGATAGACATTCCATTTTTGAATGCTATAGTAAAAGGAATTAATTCTTCAATTTCTTTCAATAAGTCTGTTGTTTGTGCATACAAAGGCTATTAATTTTTGCTTATTGACCTTATAGCCAGCTATGCTACTAAATCTAGTGATGAAATCTACCAGTCTTTTGGTTAAGTTCTTAGGATCTTTTGTATAGAGTATCATGTTATCAGCAAACAATGACAGTTTAACTTTTTCCTTTCCTATTTTATTACTTTTATTTTTTTCTCTTGTCTAATTGCTATTGCTAGTATTTCTAGCACTATATTGAACAGAAGTGGTGATGTGGACTTTCTTGTCTTATTCTTGATGTTAGCGTGAAAGGTTTCAATTTTTGACCATTCAGTATGATGCTGGCTTTGGTTCTTATAAATAGCTTTTATCAAGTTGATATAAAGACCAGCTATTCCAATTATCTGTAGGGTTTTTATCATGAATGGATATTGGATTCTTACAAAATGCTTTTTCTGCATCTACTGAGATGATTATATAGTTTTTATATTTGAGTTTGTTAATATAGAGTATTATATTTATTGATTTACATATGTTGAACCATGCTTGTATCCCTGAGATGAATCTAAATTGGTCAAGGTGTATGATGACTTTTATGAGTCTCTGTATTCTGTTTGCCAGTGTGTTATTAAGGATTTTTGCATCTATGTTCATTAGGGAACATGACCTATAGTTCTCTTTCTTGGCTAGGTCTTTCTCTGCTTTTGGAATCCAGGTAACAGTTGCTTTTAGGACCGAATTTGGGAGTATTGTTTCCCTTTCAATTTCACTAATGAATTTGAGAAGTAGTAGTGTACACTCTTCTCTCAAAGTTTTATATAATTTTGGGTCAGGACTTAGCTCAGTGGTTATGGCATCTGTCTAGCTAGCACAAATCCCTGAGTTCAATCCCTAGTACCAGGTGTGGTAGCCCATGCCTGTAATCCCAGCACTCAGGAAGTAGAGTCAGGAGGATTGCTGTGATTTTGTGGCTACCCTAGACTACACAGTCAATTTAGGGACAGTCTGAGCTATAAAGCTAGACCTTGCCTCAAAAAAAATGTAGATTCATCAATAAAGGCATCAGGAGTAGGACTGTTCCTTATTGGTAAGTTTCTAATTACATTTTCAGTTTCAGAGATTGATATTTGGGTATTTAACATTTTTATATCTCTTCATTCAACTTGGCAAGTTCATATGTCTCTATGAATCTATCCATTTCTTCTGTTTTCCATTTTATTGAAAAACAGGCCCTCAAATAGGTGTTTATTATTCTCTGGAATTCTGCTGGATCTGTGGTGATTTCCCCCTTTTCATTCCAGATTGCATGAATTTGAACCTTTTCATTCCTTTATTTGATAAGGTTGGCTAAGGATTTGTCAATTTTGTTTATCCTTTTGAAGAACCAATTCTTCTGTTCATTGATTTTTGTGTGTGTCATTTTCTCAGTTTCCATTGCATTATTTTTTGCTCCAGTCCTTATAATTTTGTCCCTAGTATGAGTTTTAGGTTTATTTTGCTCCTCTTTTACTAGGAGCTTGAGGTTTAGCATTAGGTTATTTATTTGATCTCTCTCTGTTTTGCTAGTATAGGACTTAGTCACTTCTATGAATTTCCTTCATACAATTGCTTTGTGTCCTGTAGATTCCTATATGTTGTACTGACATCATCATTTAATTGTACAAACTGCTTAATTCATTTTTAATATCTTCTGAAACCCATTGTTTTCTCAAGAAAGTGTTGTACAACTTCCATGTATTTGTGAGTATATTGGGATTTCTTTTTCTATAGATCTCCAATTTTAAGAGACTATGATCTGACAGTATACAGGGGATAACTTCAAGTACTTTGCATTTACTTAAACCTGCTCTGTTATCCAGAATGTGCTCTGTTTTCTAGAATGACTTATAAGCATCTATGAAGAATGTAGATTCTGCTTTTGTGAGGTGAGATACTCTATAGACATCTGTTAAGTTGATTTGTTCAAAAGTTTGCTTCAGTTCAAATATTTCATTACTGACTTTGATCTATTTGATCTGTTTGGGACAATAGGGTATTGAGGCCCCCCACTGCTGTTGTGATCTTGCTTTTCCTGTCCATTAATATTTATTTTATGTGGTTGAGTGCACTAGAATTTGGTGCATAAGTGTTTATAAGTGTTATTTCTTTCTCTTGAATCGTTCCCTGTATGAGGATGTAATGTCTTTCTTCTTCTATCTTAATGAGTTTTACTCCTACTTTTTCTGTGGTTACCTGTCAGATGAAAAATTGTTTTTCATCCTTCTATTTTTAGTCTATAGCTTTCTTTCTGAATCAGGTATATTCCTTTTATTCAGTATATTATAAAATCTTGTTTCTTAATCCATTCTTAATTGGTACATTGATACAATTGACATTAATGGATACAACTGATCTGTACTGATTTAACCCTGTCATATCATTTTCCTGTTCATGGCTCTTACTCTTTTGCCAATTTCCATTCAGTTTCTTGCCTTTCTCAGTGAGTTACTCTGCTGAGTCTCATAAGAATATGGTGTTCATTTTCTTTTTCTAAGATATTCTTTAGAATTTTTTGGAATGCAAGTTTGGCATTTCTGAAGTTTCTCGGATGTTATCTTTGTGGGCTTGGAATATTTGACTGCAGGCTCTCCTTGACTTGAGTGTTTACATAGAGAAGTCTGCTATGATTCTAACGGGATTTCCTTTGTATATGATTTGTTTCTTTGCTCTACTTTCAATATTTTGTTCAACTGTTGGATTTCTGGAATCTTGAGTATTATATGCCTAGGTGTAGATATAAATCATGACCATTCGGAGTCCTATATGTCTCATTTATCTGTATGTCAACTTCTTTTCATTTTCTGTGAAGTTTTCTGCCATTATATCTGTGAACAGTTTTTTTATAAATGTTTTGCAGTTTCTTGTTTTCTCACTTCCTCTAATTAGTATTATATTATTCTTTGCTCCATCTAAGAGCAACTAGATTTGTTTATCCTTATCCCTTTCCATTTTCCATAACTTATTCCTTTCCTGTTCATTGGCTGCTATCTTATCTTTTATGTTTGATATTTAATCTTCACACTCAGTCATCCTAATTTGCAATCTCTCATTGGAATTTTTCATCTTCTTTATATTTGTTTGAAGCCCTTTAGCAGATTCTACTACTTTTGTGAACTTATATTTGAGCACCTTCATGATCTATTCTTTAATGTTATAAATCAAATCTTAACTATGTACAGTATCTCTGCTTTTATCTGAGAAATTATTTCTGGTTTCAGTTTTTCTAGATCCTCTTTTGTTACCCCCTGAGAGATTCTTGGTGATTCTATTTCCCTTTTCTCTGAATTAATCTTTGGTGCTGATCTTTGTATCTGAGTTTTAAATTTTTTTTCTCATTTTTATTTGTTTGTTGTTACTGAGGTTTGTGGTGCAGTTCTTGGCCTGCTGTCTGGGCAATGTTTAAGGTAAGTCTTTCTTCCTAATATTTGAAACCCTTAGGATATAGATACTTCTTGGGTTGTCCTCCTTGGATCTGGAATGGCCTTTAAGTGATCTCAGTTCTGTCATATCATGAAAGGTACTTACACAGAAAAATCATGTTACCTTCATTGAAATAGTACAATTAGTATCATCAACAGTATCAAACATAGCACAGGAAATAACAATTAATGGCATTTAGTATGCTAATAATATGCTAACTATGGCAATTTAATATGCTAACTATGGACATTAATATGCTAATACATTTAACTTCATGAGTTAGGTTTGTGACCATATGCCAAAATTTAGAACTAACCACAAATATGTTTACAACACATTTTACCATATTTGACCAAATGTTGACGATTTGGGTGAAAGGGTCACCAGGGAGTTGAGGGAGAATAGAGGGATTGCAGGAAAGGAAGAGGTTAGAAATAGAGTTGGAAGACATATAAGATCACACAAACCTTGGGAGCCTGATGGAAGGTAGAGGAGAAGAGAGGGAAGGGACAAATCAAAACAGAACAGACTAACAGCACCAGGACAACTAGGACCTGTACTTACTCTCCCATAATAATACAGAAGAAAGGGAAAGTACAGAGGACCAAAACACACAGACTTCAGGGAACTGTTGACTGAAAGAAAAGAAAGTATGCACAAAAAAAAGAAGAAAAGGGGTACCTAGCAGCAAGAGGGAATCAGGAGACTATTTTCCCTTTCTATAAAAACAATAGTAGTTGAGAGAAGAAAAAAAAAAAAAAAAAAACGATATCGGACAGTTTCAGCTGCAAGAGAAATGAAGAATAAAAGAGAGGGCAGAACACAATCTTGCCATCCTTCCTCCAAAGTGAGTCCAGTGCCCTCAAGGTAGCACTGACCTCAGAAACTCACCAGTGGTTGTAGCCCACAGATGTTCACTCTCCCAGTGGGTGATTTTTCAGCATAGCAGACAGGGAGCTGGAATGCGGGAATGATTTCAGGCAATCCTGCAGCTGGAGCTCTTGTTAGGGGCAGATTCAGAATTTAATCCCTTTTTAAAAAATTCAAATCTTAATTGGTACATTATGAATACACATCATCATTACATTCAACGTTGGTCATATTGCACCAGAATATGACATGACTTGATTCTCACTCCCCACTTCTGCCCTGGAAACCAGCAACCCCTATATAATTAATCCCTTTTTGATGTATCCCAAGATACTTGTGTGCCAACCCTCAGTCCCCTGGGTTGGTGGGTGGAGCTTCCTTACTTGACTGGTGTCAATAACCAATTTATGTATTTTGAAAATAGTAGCTACTGCCATCCTAGTGACCACTGATCTACTCCAGTAGCCTGTTTCTCTGTGGGGGCCTGTGAATTGACAGAAGAAAGCACTTTTGCAGGTTCGGCAGCCATTCTCTGCTGAGAGTCCTGGCTGAGGTAGAGAGCTACTTTGCTTTTTGTCTTAGATCCTTCCTGAGTCTTAGGAACTCACCTCCCTCTTTCTTTTTTCTTTAAGTTGCTATATTATGATATAAAAATGTCAAGTTGCAAAGAGATACTTTCTTTGCTGCTCACTGCTCTCCATTTTCCTGGAGGTTTTCTACTTAGTCACAAAATAGAGATGTAAATTGGTCACTGCTTCTCTATTATTGAGTGAAAAAGCCAACTTTCTTGCCAACTTGGGAAATTATTCAGAATATAAATATAACAAGTCATTTATTGACTTTGAATCCTAGGAAATATCAAGAAGAATTGTCTGATATGAATGTAGACCTTGGGCTTACTAAAATCAATATGTATCTCTCAGGTCAATCAATTTATTGATGTTCATCTCAATGAGAAGTCAGTATGTGTCTAATATCAGAGTAGACTAAACTTCAACCTAGAAAAGTTATAAACTTTAATTTAATTTTACTTTGCTGAGAATCCTTTTTGTCCTTCTGGATTTTGTATGCTCTATATCAGGTCCAGAAAAAAAATCAAATCTATTAAAAATTTCAGATATTTATTTACCATCCTATTTAGTATAACCCTCTCCAAAAATATTGCTATTAATGATATACATTGAATAAAGTTCAAGTTATCTCTAACTTAGTTTTCTGAGTGAAATTTTCACAATGTATTGGCATTATTTAAAGCTATGTTATAATTATAGATTTTCCAAAAATAATATTATGATTTTGACTAAATGCACAACTGTGCTGAGAGGAGGTAAAAACTATTAAAATAACTCCTTTAAATGGCAATCATTAACAGATTAATTGTTGTAATGTAGAAAAGTACATACCACATATGAATATGGAATTGAAGCTAATGTCACAAACTAATGAAAAGGAGCAAATTGGCAGTCCATCTAATTCACACATTTGTTATTTAGACCAATCATTTCTATTTTGCAGCTAATATTTACCTACATTAGAGGAATTTATGCCTGTCTTTAAATATATTTGATTTATTTTCCTAAATATAATTAAATTGTGTATGTTTTCCCTTTTTATATTATGGACCAAGCACACTGAATCTTTTTATATGCTCTTTCTGTAATTGGTATATGTTGGTTAAACTACTTATGACAGTAATACATAATTGACATAATCACACATAATTCATGAATTAGCTGTTAATTTTCCTTTGTTGTGGATAGTGGCCCCAATCCATTGTTAGATATAATATATCCACCAAAATCTTGCCATTATATTCTTTTTTGGTGATGATGTCAGCTGATACAAATGTAAGTATAGTTTATATAAAGGAAAATTTACTGTAAAAATATCATATACTTTCAATCACAAATTAGGTGAATCCAGTAGCTGTAGCATTTAGTTGCAGATTTCAAGTCATCTGCCATTAAATATATCTACAAAAGCTGAGTAAGTTCCTACAGTCTGTTTTTTTTCTGCTTTGACCTAGAAGATTAACACCTGGACATTGCCCTCATTTTCTCACACGTGGTTCTTAGAAAGTTGACTGATATTCACAGAGGAAGTTTAACCTGTGTGAATTTAACACCTAATTTGTATCTCCATTATTTATTAAGGTGTTAAATTCACACAGGTTAAACTTCCTTTGTGAATATCAGTCAACTTTCTACCCCAGTTTTTCAGTAGTTCCTCTTTTTAAATGATTTAGCCTTGGTATTTTTACCAATACTTGGTATTTCTACCCTGATTATAATTAGCTTTCCTATAATATATAAGCAAGAAAAGCTAAGATCTATTTCTGACACTCTAGATATGATAGCAATACTATGAGGATCACATAAGTTATCCCAAATCAGCTGTTGTAGTTAGTTGTCCTTTTAATTTTTATCTGAACTGTTTTTCCCTTCAAGATTATATAGTTGAATAGTGGAGCTCTGTATTGCAATATCTAAAACTACTTTAAAAGATGTAAAACCAGTTTAGAGGAAAATTTTTATTTTTATTTACTTTTTTTCCATGGATTACTACTTTGCAATTTAGATTTTTCTTAGAAATGATACTAAATTTCAAGTGAAAATTTTCTGCTTTAATTGCAGTACTTCTCATGTAATATATAGTGAAGTACTTAAAGCATCAATCTGCTACATTGAGAGAGAATAAATAAATTTTGAGAAACAATTTGAAATATTAAATAATATTTATGCTTTTAAATTTTTGATATTTTACAGCTCTATTTAATAATCAGTTCTCTAAGGAGTTCCTTCTTTGGCTAAACCTTGGAACTTTTAATCAATCATTCTTTTTTCTTGTTGTTGTTCTGTTACTTTCTTTTAATAAAATTACCAAAATTTGTAATTACATATTGATTCATATTTTATTTATTCATTATTTGCCTGCAAACTTGTTTGCAAAGTCAAAAAATTAGCAGTGGATATTTTGTTCATCAGTATTAATCTTGTATATAACCAATTAAGATAGCCTCTGGAACATAGTGAGAGTCAATAAATGTTTGCAAAAGGAATTAAATAACAATGATGATGAAGTAAACAGAAAAAGAGAAAAGCGGGGAGGAAGAAGTAGAGGGAGAAGAGAAGCTGGAAGAGGAGTAGAAGGAGAAATGATTTTCATGGTGATTCCTGTGAATTCTTATTTTCTGCAGTTATTTTATATTCACAATAAACCTATCAGATGCATCCAATGGGGATTGTGTGAAATATTAATTAAGTTGCATACAGCTGAATCTTAAATGGTAGACTGGATTTTTTTTTTTTTTTTATTCTAGTGAGTTTATCCCAAGCTAGCTAATTATGCCTTATTTTGAATGGAAAGACTGTGACATTTTCCCAAGCTGCTTATTTCAATGAAGACACGTCTTTTCTCAAGAAGTAGAGTTTGTGAAAGGAATATCACATAAACACAGCAGTGTGCCAGTGTGCGAGTCAATGTAACTTCCCCGTATAGAAGTTGAACTTTTCAGGGACCAACTATACTCATTCTATTCTTAAAGGAAAGATGATTCTTAAGAAAACCTAGATGCAGAGCCAGCCACTTCTGTCCTTGTGGTCCTTCAGTGCTGTGGGTCTGAGAGTTGTGTGTTATTGGCCCAACTATGTCAGATAGTGTACCATTTGAAACCTTCCAAAGTCATGAAACTGTTGTGTGGACCAGTGGTAAAATAGAACTCACTAAGTTGCAGATCGCCTTAGTCTGTATGGTAGTTCTGAGCTGTGGAAGTGAAGAAACAGGTTAGTGTACTGTCTGTAAAATTCCTTTTCCAATTTCAGGAATTCCAATTCAGGAATACACTAATTCCTGAATTACCTGCCTTCTCTTGATCCTGTTTTCATGGAAATAGTGATCCTGTTTTCAAAGGATAGTCTGAGTAATTTTAATTGAAAGTGTTCTTGCTACTTATTGAGTCTTTAAAAAAAAATTTGTCCCATAACATATTACTCAATTTTTTTCTTCCTTTATATTCAACAGCACTATTATCTATTTCATAGTCTAAATATAAACAAATTGCAGCAAAATCTTTTCCAGGTCCTGCCTGCATAGTAAGTGGCCTTACATTTATTGAACTTTTTGAAAGACTATTTTAAATTACTGCCTTCATTTCTTTACCACTTATTAAAAAGTGTCTTTATGACCTTTGTATTGCACACTTTCCCAGAGACTGGCATTCAGAGGCCCTCTGTAATATATTTTTGGTCATTTCTACACATTCTCAATTCTCCTTTCTCTCCCAACTTGACCATTCTTTAACCTTGCTATTACATTGTTTCCTGATATTGTTCTTTAGTTATTTTAGTTTTTATCTTTTTCTTCTATTCTGATAAAATGTGTAAAATATGTTTCATTATTCATGATCTTTATATGGTCTTTCTCAGATATACTCAGGCTCATTATCTTTCTCATTCCTGTTTTGTCTATATTACACCTTGTGTGTCCTTTAAGTACAAATATAATCTCAAATATAATTTTTCCTTCAAATATACTTTTTCACTATATATATATATATATATATATATATATATATATATAT
>PVIR01003839.1:0-84400 GCA_004026965.1 Petromus typicus | reverse complement strand
CATATATTGGAAGCTTGGTTGTCAGGGTGGTGATGTTACAAGCTGGTGGAAACTTTAAGAAGTAGGGACACTAGGAAGTCTTTATTGGCCTGACCCTGTCCCAGTCTCCCTGAGTTCTTGTGATAGTTTTTCCCTCTGCTACACTTTCACACCATTGTGATGGACAGCTAATGCCGGCAACAATAATCAGGCTTCAGAAGTGTGTGCTAGTAAATCTCTTCTCTTTAAAAAGATACCTGGCCTCAGGTATGTGGTAACAGACAATGGGTCAATAAAGGGACGGAGAGGATAAAGGGGTAGGAACAGATGAAGATAATTAGCATAAAATATCACCTGTTCACATATAGGGAGAAGCAATGAAAGCTAAAAGAAAAATAAAGCATTGATACTTCCTACTTTCTTCTACCTTGATCACCAACCTCTACCCTAAAAATTAAATGCATCATACACACCCATGTCAAATGACAAGAATTTTTTTTCTCTCACTTTTTTTTAAATTTTTTAATCTTTATTGGTACATTACATTAAGAGACTGGGTGAATTTGAATTATTTTACCTTTTTAATTGATCTCTGGGAAACTGGCACTGAAATACCATTTCCTTGGGCTGACTGTAGTTGCCTCTCTTCCTTTCTATGCAAGGACTCAAAACTGTAAACATGCAATGCAATTCCCAATCTCATGTCTGTGCTACATATAAATATTTCATGTCTGTGCTACATATAAATATTAGGGATATTTAGAAAACTTGTATTTTCTAGCTTTTTTTCACATGCTGCCAGAAAATAAGGCATAAAACAAGAACACCATGATCTGATACAAAATACACACAAACCAACAAAAGGCAGGAAAAAAAAAGATCAGTTAAGTACTAGATTGACACAGAAAACAAAAAAGAACAGCCAGATGCTTTAAAATGTTTCTCTATTTTGAAAATCTTACTCATATTCAGATCAAATTATCAAAATTAATGATTCATATGTCATTTCCTAAAAGGTGGTTAGCAACAGTAACAAAAAGTATTATTTTGCATACATCCTGACCTAAACGTTACTTTTACAGTGCTTAGAAGAAAGAGACAGGATTCATCTGCATGTGGGAAGAACCACCTGACATGTTTTGGGTTTAAAAATAGAAGCTAATGCTCTAGGGGAAAATCTGGACCCTACCCACAGAAGACGCGGGTAGCACCTCCTGCTTCTGCGCGTCCCCCTCTTCTTGTGGCACATCTATGGTGTAAAAGCTATTTTTCCCCATGCTGAAGACCTACCTAAGCATTGTGTGGTGATTTAATTGCCACATTTAAAAATGCCAACTAAGTAATTGCTTTAAGAAGGAAGACAGTTGATTAGTATTGCCAGGGATGAAGCCTTTATTTTAAAAAAGGATGATTCTGTGTAGGAAACAGCTGCTGCGCCTTTTAGAAATCTGTTCTTAAAGGGTAGGCTCCTCCAACCTGCCCAAATGCTGTTATTGAACAAATATTGTATAATGATTGTTGTAGAAAGTCTTATCCACAAAACACTGCAGAGACCCAATCATTTACACACTCAAGCAAAACAAGTAAATGCCAACTATGATCAGATGAAACATGCACATATTTACACACATAAACATACACACATAACCCAGAAGTAACAGAAAAAACACAAAATGATTAGAAATGATAAAATAATATTTTATGAATCAAGAATATATATCATCAAAAACAACATTGAGATTTCATCTCACTCCACATAGAATGGCTGCCATTTCAGATTCAAGCAATGGCAAATGTTGGCAAGGCTGTGGAGAAGGAACCCTTCTCCACTGTTGGTGGGACTGTAGGCTCATACAATCCCTGTGGAGATCAGTTTGGAGATTCCTCAAAAAGCTAGGATTGGAGGTCCCATTTGACTCGGTCATTGCCCTGCTAGGTATATACACGCAAGAATTAAAAGACTCATCACAGTGACATATATGCACCCATGTTTATAGCAGCCCAATTTGCAACTGCTACATCTTGGAAACAACCCAAATGTCCATCAGCTGGAGACTGGATAAAAAAGCTGTGGTTCTTCTACAGAATGGATTATTACTCTGCCATAAAAAATGATGAGTTTGAATCATTTATACTTAAATGGATATACCTTGAGGATATCCTCATAAATGAAATAAATAGGTCACAGATAGGTACATATTGCATCTTTTCTCTGGTATGAGAAAATAAAGATGTAAATGAGTCCTAGAATTGTATGTTATATATTGTGAGATAGAAAGTGCTCAATGTAAAATAGGGTGAAGGGGGAAAAATGATGAGATTGCAACAAAAAAGTAAGGAAACAAATTTTATGTATATGTGGGGCAGTAGGGTGGGTAGGGCTATGGGAAAAAGTGAGAATTAAGTTGTGTCTTATACTGGTACAAATCCCCATTATGGAGTGCAATCATGATGCATATATGTAATGTACCAATAAAGATTAAAAAATTTTTAAAAAAGAATATATATCATCAGAAATGAAAGGGAAATGAGTTATTCACAAAATATTTCTCTAGTTTACTCAAAAACAAGTCACCTATTAAAAGGTGAATAGAAGAAAGGGTATGTAGAACTAAAGTTTAGCATGTATAGAAATCAAAATCTCAGCTTAAATTATGCGTAGTAAAATATTATTGTCTATTCAAAAAATGAAAATAGTCCTTATCAGAAGTGGTAGCTACCAAGTGAATACACGTCTATTATGTCTTCAGGGTTTACTGATCTGGTAGTTGGCAGCACACCATTATCTAAAACATCCTTAAAATAAAATAAGACAGAAATGACATTTAGAGCTAAGAGCTACAGAGTACTTCTCAAATCTTTATGCACCCATATTTTATTACAACCACAAAGTATTTAAAAACTTTTAACTTTTTATTTCTTGCCAATTTTGTCTTATTCCATTCTGGGGTTTGGAACTGTACCCCAATTTCAAAAGCTTTATTCAGAAACACAGTTTCTTCTTCCTTAGGAGAGCCCTGTAGCTAAGATTACCTTCAATCTCACTGACCCCACTGAAAAAAGCCCATGTGGAGTAGGCAGCAAATCCCCCATGGTGGGTTGTGGTGATGACAATGATGAGTGTGGACATCTGCATATGCATCTGTCTCTAACAATATTGTGTGACAAGATCTTCTAAAAAGCATCGTCTTCAAATGATGCAGGGAAGCCATCATCCTTGACTCCAAAACATAGATGATGGATGTCAACTCCAAAAAAGGATATAAAAACAGCTAGAAAACTCACAGACCCGGCATCTGCGAGGAACTAAAGCAGGCTCATATTTGGAGTCAATTATAAAATCAGACGTGGAGGAGGCACAGGTTCAGTTGTAGGTAAGAAAATAATTGTGCAAGATATTGACATATATTTCACCAAAGAGATGATTTTTGTCACTCATTTTGAATTTCTTTTGTATATTTATTTGAAAAAGCACTTGTCATTAATGCCCCCAAACTGTTCAATAAAAACAGAGAAATTTTCTAAAAATCCTAAAATGGTGAGTCATAAATATTAAAGGCATAACTGTATTAAGCAAAGAATGGAGGAATTACTCTAGGACAGTGGTTTGTAGCTTCAGTGATTCTCTTGAGGCTATTAGACAAATTTCATCCTCGGGATGCTGTCTTAGAATCTGTGCTGTCCAGGTTCCAGTTGTGCTAATGCTGCTCATCAACTGACAACACTGTTAGAACCTTTGCTGCATAACACTGGGGACCCTGGAGGTAGCAATCATGTCAAAACTTGTTTTGTGTCTTGAAGAATTTCCTGACATTACTGCTTTTGTGATTTCCTGCTGTCAACGGTCACTTCTCAGTATACTGACTCAAGGAGAAAATTCTTGTGTTTATTGCCATAAGCAGTAACCAAACAAACAGCAAATTGATACATTTGTTTCTAATGTACAGTTTTACATAAAAAAATAAACAAGACTGTTTGCTGGTAGGCCTCAGAGTTTAAACATGAACTTTCTGTCCACTTTCTTTCTGTCTCAGAAACAGTTCCTCACTCTCTTCCTCTCCAGAACTGCATTTCAGGTGGATGATGCACCTAATGATGGGTTCTTAGAACACTGTAAAAGCTGGGGAAGTACAATTCCAGGACGCTGCCAGAAAAGACATTTCTATGAAAGCACTGCCTGGACTTGTGCCTTCCAAGGGGGGAAGAAGGCACTGATTTCAGGACTGACTGTACTTCCCAATGGTCCACGCAGCACAGACTGATGATCTGCTCTGTGTCACCCCTGCAACATTCACCTCATGGGCCAGGGATATAGCTCAGTGGTTCCGGCACCTGTCTTGCAGGCGCAAGGACCGGGGTTCGAACCCAGGTAACCACATACAATACTGGGCGTGGAGACTCACCCAAACAGCAACCAGTACCACATACCACAGTGCTGGGCGTGGTGGCTCACGCCTGTAATCCCAGCACTAGGGAGGCAGAGGCAGGAGGATTGCTGTGATGTGAGTTGGAGGCTGAGCTCAAGGCCAGCCTGAACCACAAAGCAAGACCCTGTCTCAAAAAAACCTTAAAAAAAAAAAAAAAGAAAAAAGAAAAGAAACATTCACCTCAGTGGCCTTTAAAGTGATTATTTGGAAACAGATTGCCTATAACCCTTTGAGATTAACTCTAACAGATCAACGTGGGGCAACAGTTTTTCAGTTTACACTTGAGAAAATATATAGATTGTACATCTCAAGCAAAATAACTTTTCTAACTCAGTACAACTCAAAACCCTGGATTTATGCATAAAATAGATACACAAAATCAATATAAATTGCAAAGAAGCAAAACTAGGTAGGGGCCTCAGGACCCCAGAAATGACAAAGATGTAAGTTTCCTGAAATTTTGTATTGTTTTATGTATCCCAAGTTTAGAATTAAAAAACAAACAAACAAACAAAATATACCAGAAACACTAGTAGGCATAGGTTTTCAAAAAGAGCCAACAGAAGTTTCCAACCTAAAAAATAGGAAAACAGAAGCAAAGCAAAATGAAGCAAAACTGTTAGGGATTATGTCTAGATGTGTTCCTTCATGTGCTCACAGGTGGGACCTTTGGCAGTTACTGGATTGTGGACATGTGCTATTAAATCATGAGTGTGCGACACTGGGTTAATTTGCTGACTGGTTTAGCACAGTCTGAGTGTGGACGATAGGGCTGGTAGTATGAATGGAATAAATAGGGAAACAAAAAGAAAATAAAGCTGCTTCCTGCCTCCCATGCTATGAATTGTTTGTCCTCAGCGATGTCCCTCTACCATGCTGTCCTCCCTTGGAGCCAGCGAACTATGGATTGAAAGCCCTACAAACTGTAAGATAAATAATCCTGTCCTGCTTTAACTCATGAAAGTCAGATATTTTGTCGCACAAATGAGAAAGTACCTAAGACAAAAGCAAAACTAAAACATTTAGGCAATGAGTGTTTGCTCTACTCTAGCCACATACACAGAATCAAATGGTTGCCCCACTATGCTCAGGTCAACAGAGGGTGTGTAGGAAGCCTAAACTTGTATTATCACCAGGTTACAGTGAGGTGCCCCAACTCCACCTGCTCTCATCCCACAGTGCTGTCACAGAAGACCAGAGAGAGAACTGAGGCTTTCATTCGCTTCAGGTGAAAGTAAAGGCCCTCTCTTTCTCAACTATGCTATCAGTGGAGATCTTGGACTTCCAAAGCACTTGGCCATACCAAGACTCTCTACCTCACTGCGGCAGGCATGGTGCTACAGGATGCTGCCTGCAGATTCAGAACTATCACAAAAGATTAGCAGTTGGAGTCACGAGGCACCAGCAATCTGCAATCCCAGGGTCAGTAGAAACTATGTAGGGAACAGAAAGAAGGCACTCCTACCCTTCCCAGCCAAGGAAGCATTAGTGAAGACCCAGTGAGAACTCTACATTCCCAGTGGCCCTCCAGTGATACGGTGTGCATAAAGAATTAAGAAAGAACAACTGAGGAGCATGGCCGTCAACTCCACTGGGTATAAGGTTGTCAGCACCCCTACTTTGCCACTGGTGATATGAGTGGAAGTCAGCTAATGGAGGAGGCTTTACCTGGTCTCCTAATATGTAAAAAAGTGGTCAGACATCAATTAGAAATCATTCAGCATACCAAGAACTAGGAGTAAAACTGAACAGAGAAATAACCAAAAGCGATCACCAATGAGATAACAGATGTTGGGACTGACCGATAAATTTTCTTTATAAAATTGATTTTATTGGTATATTTGATATATACAATATGATCACATTCAACATTAAAGGTTTGAAACTTTATGAACAAAACCTTAGCAGCATGAGAACCAGCAGAAGGAATCAACAACTGGGATCTCATCTTATTAAAAATCTCTGCACAGCATGAGAAGTCACCAGCAGAGCAAAAAGACAACCTACAATATGGGAAAAAAAATCTACCATCTGATTCTAATATAGGGCTACTATCTAGAGTATATGAGGATCAAAAAAAAATTAATCCCCCAAATTTAAAGACCCAATTAATAAATAGGCATCTGAAATGAATAGACATTTTTCAGATGAAGCAAAGGTACCTAAGAAACATTATGAAGAAATGCTCAACATCACTGGTCATTCAAGAGATGCAGATGAAAACAATACTGAGATTCCATCTCACTCCACAAAGAATGGCTGCTGTCATGAAGTCAACAACAAATGACTGGTAAATTTTTAAAGCAGCTATAATAAAAATACTTCAATAAACAATTATTAACACTAGAAAGTAGAAAGTGTCAGCTAAAATCACTAGAAGAGCTAGGTGGAAATTATAGAACTGAAGGGAAAGTATTGTAAAATTCAAATTGGGTAGGGACTCAATTATAGAATGAAAGTGATAAGAAAGTCCTCATGATTGGGAAATACTTAATAGGATTTATCCAATTTGAATAACAGAAGGAAGACATACTGGAAGAGAAAAAAAAAGAACAGAGGCTCAGAACCCTATGTGGGTAGGTGGAATAATGGTTCAAAAGATATCCAGGAGATTTTTCCTAATTCCAGGAAGCTGTGAAGCTATCCAGTATGGCAAAGGGATTTTGCAGTGTGATTAAGTTAGAGTTCTTGAGAAAGATGTATTGCCTTGGATTATCCAGATAGGCCCTGGATGCAGTCATAATGTTATTGAAAAGGAGACAAAGGGAGATCTGACTACAGAAAAGGAAGTAAATGTAATGACAGAAGTAGGACATTGCAGTTATTCTAGGAAGCTATTCTAGGAAATCAAAGAATCTGGTGACCTCTGGAAGCCAGAAAAGGCAAGGTTGCAGAACATCCTCTAAAGCCTCCAAAAGGAAGTAGTTGTGCTATCATGATTTTATCCCAGTGAAATTTATTTCTGACTTTTGGTCTTAAAAATAATAATAAAATAAATGTGTGCTGTAAGACACCAAATATATGCTAATTTGTTACAGTAGTCTCGGGAGGCTAATGTACCATGAGACCATAACAACAGTTTGAAAACTCATGTCTTGGAAACCTAGCAGCAAAAGACAGAATGTAGTACTGAAAAAGTGTTTTAAAAATAATCTCTGAAAACTTTCAAAATTTGACAAAAGACATGAATCTAAAGGTTGAAGAAATTGAGTGAACCTGAATTCCATGCCTAAAAGAAATAAATGAATTTAATGAAATGCATTCAATGACACATCAGTTAAATTTATGACAACTCAAGGACAAAATATTGCAAGTAAAACAGGATGACATTTTATCTATAGGAGAAACACTACATGTAGTATTGAATTCTTATCAGAAAGCATGAAGGCCAGAAGAAAGTGACATAACATTTTCCAAGTATTGAAGCAAGAATCCATATTCAATAAAAATATCCTGCAGGAACTGTGATGGTTAGAAGTGAGGTTAACTTTGCACCCTTACCCCCTCTTCCCTAAGGCTTGCAGCATGGACTCCTCAGGCTTCCAATGCAGACCCGTAAGTTTCTCGATAGATTCACACCAGATACTTCAGTAAGGTCCAGGACTTGGAGTTTTGACTGGGTCCTCAGTCTCTACATAGTACATAGATGGCCCTTTTCCATTCTTCAATCTGTAAACTTACCTCTTAAATTGTTTACTTACATGAAGTCTGCCCAATACATTAACAAAGGGGAAAAATATATTCTTAGGAAAACAACATATTTTTGTCTCTTGTAAATTCCATTTTTCCTCAAAAATGGTTAAAGAATGAAGAAAGAGAAAACAATTCAGGAATATTAGATCAAGAACAATAATGAACATGTGAGTTGGGAAATGCAGAAATAGGATTTTCCCAGTTTGAACAACGTGGCCAGTGAAAAATGAACGTGGCAAATACAAATATGGATAATTGCAATGGGCTTTGTCCTTCTTCCTTTAAGCTTTCTAAGTTGTGTTTGACAGTTGAAGAGAAAACTGTGACACACTGATGTGATTTCAAAGCAAACATTTAGGGAAATTATATTATGAATTAAGGATGCAAAGGGGTGTGAGATTTTTAAATTCATAAAATATTAACACAATGGACAGTGATAAATTGGGTGTATGTGACATGGTCCTCAGAGTGATTGCTTTAAAAAGACTTTATAAAGTAATGCTCTTACAAAACTTGTACACAAATAAAAGTAAGGATTCTAAAAATGTTAAAGCAACTAAGAGGATGACAGAAAAACTAGAGAAACAAAAATTAGGGAGAATGAATAGTAAAATAATAGATTTAAGGCATAAATATTTGTAGTAAATGTAAACAGTTTAAATATAATAAGAAAGGGGAAGGGTACAAGTGTGGGTAACAGTGGGTGGATACAAGCAGAATGTATTCTGTACATTGAACCCCCCAAAATGTGGAACTGGTAGGGAAGCGTTAGCAAAGGTGGTGACGTGGGATCAAAATGATTAAATATGTTTTGCATACGTATAAATGTATGAAAAAGAAACAAATTCATCTGTATAATGAGGAAAAACAAAGAATTAAAAGAAAAAAATCATAGTTTGGCATAATGGATGAAACAATATAACCCAACTATAGTTTATCAACAAAGGACTCTAATAATATATACTGATATATTATTCAACAAATATATAGGTATTGAAATCATACAAAGACCATTCTCTGCTTACATGGAATCAATAACAAATCAATACCAAGACCAGGGATACAGCTCATGAAAATATCAATTAAAGGAAAAGTGTTTATATTAAAATAAAGTAGATTTTCAAGCAAAATTACCAGATATAGCAAAAATAAATAACCCAGAAAATGAAGTTTTAAATGAGTTGTAGTATGTATAGTTGATATTGTGAAATAGAAAATATTTAAAAGGAAACAGAGTGTAGGGGTAAATAACGAGGGAAAAAATATGATAGTAATAAAGAAAAAAAGGAAACAAAAATTATGTACATAATCTTTGGAGGGTGGCAGGGCAGGCAGAAAGGGGAAAAACGAGAATCAAATTATGTCATATTCTGGTACAAACTCTTAATATTGAATGCGATGGTGATGTGTATCCCTAATCACCAATAAAGATTTAAATTTTAAAAAATTAAATAAGCCAATACGCCAAAAGGATTGATCAGTCTTAAGTATGTATGTGCCACATAACAGAACTATAAAATATACAAAATGAAATTAGTCAAAGTGAAAGGAAAAATAAACAAAATCATAGTTATATTCAAGATTTCATACTCTTTCATTAATAGGACAACTGAGCAGAAAATCAAGAAAGATACTGAAGAACTTAATAGCAACATGACTGAATAAGTATAGACAGCATATCAAATTAACGTTATTTTCAAGTGTACACACAGTATAAAGAAAGATGTATTGCATTTTGGAAAACAAAACAACTCTCAACAAATATATAGATACTGAAATCATACAATGACCATTCTCTGCTTACATGGAATCAAATAAAAAATCAATACCAGGGCCAGGGATATAGCTCAATGGTGCCAGGCCTGCCTGGAAAGTGCAACATAGGTCCTGAGTTCAATTTCTGGTACAGGGGATGGGTAATACAAAAAAAGTAGTCAATACCAGAAAATCTCCATATATTGGGAATGCAAAAACACTTTAAAATAATCTGTGGTCAAAGAGGAAATTCAAAAGAAATTTTCAAATCTGTTAAACCGAATTAAAACAAAAATATCAATTCAAAATGTGTGGTACCAGCTACAGCAGTGTTCAGAAGGAAATGAATAGCATTAAACACATGTATTAGGAAAGTGAAAACTGTGGGGTCCCCTGAGGCTAAACAACGCCGGCTTCATCAAGGAAGTGCAAGGCGGAGCGTACACAGCGGGGCCCCTCAGGGCCACAATGGTTAAAGGAAAACAAATAGACAAAGACTACCCCCTATGGGGCTGGTTTGGGGCGGTTGAAAACAAGGAAGTGGGGCTGTATATAAGTGCTGAGAGCGCTTGCAATAAAGGCTTCTCACCATTTCGTCTCCTCATGATGACCCCCGCCCGGATGCCGGATGAGTAGCCCTCGGGAATAGGACCCGACTGAAAACAATTTAAACTAACAGTCTCAGCAATGTAGAACTGCCAAGAAAGTAATCTAATTAGAACGTAGGCAAAATATATGAAGCTATAGTTTACCAAGGAGAACATGCAAACAGAAAATAGACATGAGAAGATTTTCACTATCATTATCCACTAAAAAAATGAAAATCACAGCCAGAATAAGATACTACTACATCTCTATCTGAATGGCTAAAACAAAGCACAGCTATAACATCAAATGCTTGCAGACCGAGGAAACGTGTAAAAGGGTCATGGGATCACTCCATATTATTTATTTTCCTAAAATGTATGTCTAAATTTGTTTTCTATTGTTTTTATACTTTTATTTTAATTGAGTTTATTGGCACATTTTAAGTATATATTGCAACCACAATCCTCATTGCGAATTTGTACTTGTACATGATATATCTTGATTCTTATTTTTTCCCATTCCCCTACACTCTCTTCTGCTCTTCCACTCCCCCATACACGGAAGGGAAAGAAAAACTGAAGATAAAAAGAAAAAAAGGCAACCAAAGCTTATCTATATTTCTTAAAATAGCAAATGTCCAAATATCTCAAAATAATATTTAGTTAAAAAGAGAGACTGACTATATCCTAACTATGTAGATTATTTTTACAATGCAAAAACACATTGCAAGATTTTATGTTTTGTTTTTGTTTTTGTTTTCAGGGAATCACTTTGTAGTTCAGGCTGGTCCTGAACTCAGCCTCAAACTCAGCAACCCTCCTGCTTCTGCCTCTCAAGTGCTGGGATTACAGGTGTGAGTTACCACACCTGGCACTCTAGTATGTGGTACTGATTGCTGGTAGGCATGAGTCACCATGCCCAGCATTGTTGTATGTGGTTACCAGGACTGAATTTGGGACCTTGTACCTGCAAGGCAGATACTGGAACTAATGAGCTAAATCCCCAGCCCTATGTAGATCCTGTTTAATAACAATATATCACACATACATCACAGTACAAATAATTTTATCTATTTTGGTGAGAATGACTAAGAGATATACACAAAGCTGTTCTGATTTTTGAACAATGTTGGCACTGTGAAATCTGTTCAGAAAACACAGATTGGGCACTTGTGTAGATATTGGCCTGTTCTTAGCTTGCATTTGCTGTCAAGTAGGCAACCTTGTGCATTCACTCACAATAAACCATTGCTTTTATCCCAGTTCTGTGACTGTACAGAATTGCTAGAAAAGAGTGAGTAGTGTCAGTGTCACAATGTATTTAATATTTACTTTCTTCCTTAGTAGATTTATGGAACCAATAGTTTACTTTGCTGAGTTCTAGGACACAGATGTTGGTCATTCTATTTTTATACTGAAAAATAAGTAATTTTAGATGAATATTATTTTGTGAGTATTATGTGCTAATTGTCAGGTCTGTTTGGTAATGTAAATCTTTTCTACGTAGGAACATAGCAGAATTGTGTCTGCTATCTATCTCCAGGTTAGGAGTGCCTATGGGATTTGGTTTGGCCAATGAAATATGAGAAGTAGCAAATGTCATTTGCTGATGCAAGTTCTAGAGGTAATTAGCCATGTTCTCATGGGCCATCATGAAGGAAGAAGATGTTCTCAATGATTGGAGCTTCATCATATTGGATTTCTGAATGAGAGAGTTACTTTTTTTGTAAATCAAGATGAAATGATTGCATTAGACTAAGATTTTGCAGTCGTTACCACAGCAAAACCTTAAACTACTACAACTAATTAATATTCTTTTATTTACATTTCACACAAAAAATTCTACAGTAAGTCACTGCACTGCACTATGATAAGTTAGAAATGCTAGATAATACACTATTCATTGGTGTACTCTATGTCATCTATTCTAACACGTGTTGTAGTTTAAGAAGTCAAACCAAGTCTCGTACCATTTACTTGAGGCATGGATAAGGGCAATAATTTACTAGCTAGTTGAGATCAGTCTTCGTGTGAAGCTGAAGATGTGGAAAAGTGATACCTTATATTTTTCATCAGGAGACACAAATCACTCAAAATATACTGGCTGCCTTGAGCATTTCCAAAAACTTCAAAGAAGAGATGCAAACATTTGAACATCTATACTAAGTATAATTTCACAGTTAATACCACTAATCTTATCAACTGTATACTCCCATAATTTGCAGGGTTTTAATGGCATTTACTAACATTTTTTATCATACATTGAGTAAAGACCTTTTTACCCAATACCACACTTACCCTATCCATCTCTCACTTTGTTAAAAACATGCACCATGTTATACAGGTTCGTAATATTATTTAAATAATACTTTAAAATCCCCCCATTATTCTTTGTAATTTTATCAGTTATTGTGATTCATGTTAAAGGATCCCACTGTAAAAAATTGGTAGTGTTTTAAAAAATTTTTACCTAGGTAACTGAGTAAAGGTTTTTATCTCATACTTTATCATTTTGCAGTGTATGCTCCAGATAAAGACTTTGGGGGAAAGATGACAGAAGCAGCTTTAAATTCTTAACTTTACTAATGGTCACAGAATCTAACTATTAAGCATATTTCCCTAATTGTTAAATGATAAATATATAAACTATTGACCTCAAACTTTTCAGTTGTTTCAAATAGTACTGATGTTTTAGAAGTTAAAAATATGTGATATTCAACAGAGTTTGTCTCAAAATTTAGCTAACTCCAGTTTTTGTACAGATATTTACATATCACTTATTCTTTTGTACATTCTTCGCCTGTAAAGTATGAGGTAAAAGCTACTGATGTAAAAGAAGTTCTATTTTTCCATTACATTTTTACTAAGAAAAAATTCATTTAAAAATCAAGAGCATTATGATTTTAAGCAATGATGGAAAACTGATGCACTGGAAAGTTTTTGAACCATGTTTGAAATACCACCAACTAGTAGTGTAGACTACGGAATCACTAGGCTTCCATTTAAGTCCAGCTCTAACTATGTAATAAGTGACCATGGCTACTATCTTTGTCTTGATTCAGTTTTCCTTTTTATTAAAAAGAAGATAATAGGTATAGATATTTTATAAAATAGAAGATGATAGGTATATATATTTTTATAAAATAAAAGATAATAGGTATAATCTTCTATAGAAGATTATAGGTATAATAGGTATGCAGATCTGGTATGGTCTTGGTGAACTGTGCATCAATTAATTCATACAAAGACTGTAGAATGATGTGGAGCACATAGCAGTGTTAAATAAATTTAGACATACTTATGCTTCTTTTAACCTGTGAATAGCCATTCCTTTGACATATTTAAACTCACACTCTCATCTTGCTTAGGCCGGATACTCTTCTCTTAGTATGAACACTTCAAAGAATCTTAAGGATGGGATAATCATTCCATTAAAATTCTATTTGACACACCATGCAACTATCAACAAAAACTGCAATAAAACTACACAAAACTATCTTTTTTTAAAGGCTGAAAGTGGTTGCTATTAAAACAGAAAATGACTATGGTTCAGTAAACCTTCCCTAAATACCCATATGGGCATCATGTGCTCTTTGTGTTTTTAAAAGTACTAAAAAGAGCTTTGTAAATTTTCTCATCCACAAGTGGATGATGGGGTGAATATGTCTCTACGAACAGAGAAGTAAAGAGAGAACCAGATTTCATGTCTCTGACTCAGAAAATAATTCCAAAATTAACAAACCATTCATGAAGCCAATTGAACTTGACAAGCACCTTGTCACACATCATTTCTCCTCAAATATATCTTTTCACATATTATGTATCCTGTTTTGACCTCCATGTGTAATTCAGTATAATGTATATTCTCAGCAGAATTTCCTCTTACTTCAATTATTCAGTTTTACAATTATCTTGTTAAAACCTGTCCCTTGAGCTGTCAGCACTCAAGACATATTTCTGCTCACCACAACCTCTAGTTTTCTACCCAGGACCTGGAACAAAGCAGCTGCAGAGACAGAGAAAGTACAATTTTCCTCAAATCAGAGGGCAGGACTTGAAAGGAAAGTCAGGTCAGAAGCACCAAGTGAGATAAAAGTAGCAAGAGGGTGTCATGTCTAAAATAAGTAACAGCAAACTGGAAGTTTTGAGTTTAAAAAGGAGATCTAAACTTGTAGGGGGATTTCTGTCTTAATAACAAACATTTTAAATGACAGATTGGGAAAATTCAATTTCAGAATCAGAAATAATTGTCTTTGATGCGAAGCAACCACTCTGGCTATAGAATCCTATATTCTAATATCCCCAAATAGAGATGCAGCCATCATACAGATATGTGCAGAGGGAAGCAGAATTAATTACTGAAAAGCCCAATGATTATTCTTGTGTTTATAGGTTATGTTTTGATAATCATACAATTATTTTTCACTTATAATGTTGAAAGTGTCTGAATCATGTGCATTGAATTTAATTAAATTGAAAGACAATAATTAAAGGAAATCTATGCATGTCAAAAATAAATTTGAAACTCATGTGAAGCAATTAAATTTACTTAAAAAAATAACAGATGTAGTCCTAATACAGACATCTGTCCAATAAAGCAGATATCAAAATTCTATGGTAAGCTCAAATGAAGAGTAATTCTCTAAATATGTGAAGTTAGAGTTCACCTAATGGAGACCTTTCTTTACAACATAGTTCATTTAAGTCAAGTGGTAACGTTAAAAGTCTTTCCAATTAGAAATAATGATAAAATTCGATTTTACTCTTCACTGCTATGGAATCTTGTATAAAGTACATCAAATTGCCTAAAAGACATGATACATCTGAATGCTCTCAAAATATACCCAGGTTTTTAATCACTTCCAGTCAAAAGAAATTTCATAATTCTTTTAAAACTGCTCAAATTCTTTCGGGGATAACTGAATCAAAGATAATTAAACTAGCTCAGAAATTCTTCAAAATGGTGTTCTGATTAAAATTATGATCATGCTTTGAAAAAGAATAGGCTAGTAACTTAAAGGTTTAAAAATAAGCAAAAATAAATCTATAGGTTCTTTCATCTGCTTTATAATAAATTGTTGGTAAAGGTTAACTGCTGAAAATTCTCACTGTGTTGTTAAACACTGCTTTGGTCCATAATAATTGTCAGAAACTTGGTTGATTGTGACAAAAGAGAAGTACTCAGAAGATATTTGCCATGGACACAATAGCAAAAATCACAAAGAGTTAATGTCCTGCATGTGTAGCAGGTAGCCGGTTAAAAGGTTCATTTTTATGGGAAGAAGGGGGTCAATAGATAGAATATTTGGGACAATGGATAGAGGCACAGAGAGAGCCTGTGTGACCTTGGGCGACTGATTTCACTTCTCTGGGCCAGAATTTCCTCATCGGTAAAAGATGGACCATACTGTTACCTACCCTTATCATGACGTCAGTATTAAGAGAATAAACAATGTTGTACTGCAGAGAACTACAGAACTGTGGGGGTTGTCTGTTCCCCTAAAGTTGCTGTGCTTAGCATAAGCAAGACAGAAATATTCTTGTAAAATAAATTAATAAATAGGATACTTCAATAATACAGGTATGTCTGATATTCAAACGGAAACACAAGCATATTAAGTAGCAAGTGATGAGTACGGGTAATGGGGAAACTTGAATCTAAACATCCACAGACTTCTTTTTCCAGAGTTGAGAAGAACCTAGCGAGGTGGGGGCCGGCTCCTTTGGAGCGGGCGAGCGTCAGACAGGACCTTTCCCGAGCTCTGCTCTCACCACCCGAAGCCCAACGCCAGCCGCAGAGGAGCGAAGTTGTGCTGTCAAGTCCCAGGACTGGAGCCTCTGTCCACCCTCCGTGCCGCACCGGAGCGGAGCTCTCGCCGTGCGCCCGGGTCCAGCTCCAACTCAGCAGCGGGCGGCGCAGGGGAGCAGAGCCCCGGCCCAGCCCGCGTCCGCCCCGCCCCGCCCCGCCCGGCCGGCCCGGGCGCACACCCGGCCGCGCTCGCACGCCCGCTCGCGGGTTTTCCGGCCGCCGCCTCCGCCCGGCGCCCCCGGCGCGTGTCCTCCCGACCTGGGGCCGCGCCACGCTCTGCTGCCTGAAGGGCGGCGACCCGCGACACACCCGGCCCGCGAGCTAGCGGCCCGGCGGTTACCTGCGCGGCCCGGTTCCGGGCGGCCTGCGGCAGCTCCGGCCGCCGCTCTCCGCCCTCCTCCCTCCGCCCGCGGCGCCGCCCGCCACCCGCCACCCGCCGCCCTCCGCCCGGGGAGGCGCCGCTCGCTCGCTCTCTCGCTCCGCTCCGCAGTCGGGCTGCGGCGCCCGCGCACAGGTGGGAGCGAGTGGGCGCCGGCGCGGGGCGGGCCGCCTCCGCCGCCCAGTGCTCGCCCGCGGCCGCCGGTCCTCGCGCCGGAGCCCGCAGCCCGGCTCCCCGCGGCCGCGCTGCGCTCCCGGCTCCTGAGCTCGCGGCTCCGGCGCCTCGGCCGGCTCCCGCCCCGGGCTCCGCGCTCCCCACGGCCCGGCTGGCGGCGAGGGACCGCCGCGCACACACCTTAGGATGGACGGGCGCCTCGTCACCGACTCCCCAAACTCTTAGACGGCGTCCATTGGTCTGCAGGGAGGTCTGGGCACCGAGTCGGAGCCGCTTTCTTATTATTTAATAATGTTGGAAGTGCCGGGTCCGCTGCCAGAGTTGTGGGTCATGTGGGCACAGCAGAGGCTGGCTGCTGCCAGTACCAGGGTTTCCTGAGGATCCTGAAACTATGATCTCATCCTCCTCATCCGCCTCCCCCTCCCCTCTCCGCGGGCGCGCACGCACGGCACACACACACACACACACACACACACACACACACACACACACACACTCGCGCGCACGCACATAAACACACACACATTCACACACACACACCCCTGCATACACATCTTTCTTGAACAGAAATATTCCTTAAAAGGGAGATACAATGTTCATGTTCCTCACTGGAAAAATAAATAAATAAATGAAATCCTCACAGAGAGAGGTTTTTCTCTTTGAAAGCTTGATTTATGTGCTTTGTTTATTTCCTACAATTTTGCCCTCACACGTGCAAGGGATCGGAACGGCATCTCAGCACGAAAATTAAAAATCATCTTGCTCTTAGGTCGACCCAGATATTAGTCATCACCCCAGGATTCGAACAGTGCGATTTCCATTTCAAATAGAGGCAGTAATATGCCAGGCTTGAACGTGGACTAGGAAGGATACCCTGGATGTATGCGGTGGATTTCTATCTCAAGCTACAAACACTTCCCAAACATTACCTCATTATTTGCGGAGAGCCCTGGATGCGGAGGTGGATGGGAAGGCAAATAGTGCTGTCACTTCAGAGACACAGGCGGAGGTTAGATGGCGCGACCTATCCAAGTACACGTAATAAGTCAATATCTCAATATAAATATTAATCACACAGCCACTCAGAGGCTGTTTATTCACTATGATCAATTCCTGGAAGCTTAGGTTACTGAAAATAAAGAATATATTATTGATTGTTTTTGTTTCCTACCAACCAAAATTGAAAATTAATTTATTTTTCAAGGATGTGCTTTTCAATAACTTATTTGTATATATTTCCAGTTTTCTATTTTCATATACTTTTTATTTCTTTTAGGAGGGGTTGTGTCTTTTGTGTTGTGAGTGTGTACCTGTGTGTGCCTTCGTTCACGTTCATTTGCATTTTTAAACACCTTAATTTCAAGAAATTTTAGTAACTTTGGGGGAGGTAGTTTCCAATTCATAAAGATTTGTGTGCTTCATTCAACCCTTTTTTAAGAATCTGGCTTATATGAAGAGTTGTGTTATGTTTTGAAGGTAGAAGAAAATTTTAATGTATAGTTCTTTCCTTTATGAGTGTATCCATATATATATATATATATATATATACACATTTATACATCCATATTGAGTGGCTGCAGATAAAAGCTTTATTTTTAATATTATAAATTACCAGAAAGAAAGGATAAGGTACATACTTTAATATCTGCTCCATATTAAAATAATAACATTTTTCTCTGTTCCCAATATATGTCTGCTATTAACACCGTAATTGGTAATAGTCCAAGGTAACATGTTTAACCTTGTCCTTCGCCTGCAAAACCAACCTACTCACATACACTCCAAGTGAGGTTTGTTATGTAGTTGTAAATCTTATATCAAAAGAGTAGTCCTGGTGGCTTCTAATCAGGTGAAGATAAGTAAATTTAGTAGCTAACTGGACTTCTAATAATTTCAATGGGTGTGTGTGCATGTGTGTGTGTATACACACACACATGCACACACATTATATATATATATATATATATATATATATATATATATATATATATATAAAGGCAAATGGAAAACCAAAGCACAGCTATATTAAAATGGGAAATTAAGTGAAGCTTACACTATTGAAAGAAAAACAATACCTACAATAATATTTTAATTTTAAAACACTTTCAGATTTTTAAAATGCTTTTCATAAAATTTTCATTGATCCTAATAATTAGAGATAGAAACTTCTGTGGGCTTCATTTCTAAAGAATATGGTATTTGTCTAATTTTCTACATGTTGAATGGAGAAGTGGTGAAAATTTTCTCTTACCTCTCCTTTTGGGGAAGTATATTTTCTGGTCATCATCCATAAAGATGTTGCCCAGTATACCTTTACACCAGTCCTTAGAAACATCATGAGTAGATGTATTTCCGGGCCTGGATTGTAAAAGTGATTTATAATCCATGATCTCACAGAGGCTATTGTAGTTAAACTAGAGCTTTAGTCTTCACCACAATCTAATGAATTTTAGCATCTCTTGGAGTTTTCTGCAGAAAGAAGTGGAAGCCTAAAATGAACAGCAGTATGTCAAGAGCATTTTTCTTTTTGATCTGTTTACTCATGGATTTGTATTAATTAGAGATATGTTTAGGTTTGGTGATTGTAATATCTTTCAAAACTTACTACAACTTTTGTGGGTCAGCAATAAATAATTCGTATCAAAATATCTTAATTTGGGGAATATTTTTAATATGATTATGCACAAATGTGTATGGTTTCTACTCATTCAGGCTCTTTTTACTGAGGAAAATAAATTACTGGTGTTTATTATTTGAAACTTATAATTTCTTGATTTTTCTTTATGATAGCTATAGTTGGCATAGTTTTAGTTGGCATAAAAAATTGCCAGCAGTAACATCAGAATGTTCTCTGTTATACTGAAACTCTATGTATGTGTGTTTTGATATATAGTTTGATATACAGGGTATTTGTGTTATATGTCAAATAAGGTCATTACTATTATCTGTAGGTAGTAATAGCTTGGGGAATGAGGAATTAATAGTGATGAAATATTTATAAGACTCACATGACATGAGTAAAAATAAGATTGACTCAAGAGAGTTGAAGAATTTAAAACATTGGCACTCTATTAATGAGAAACCCCGAGTGTAAACACTGTTTCAGGAAAAGATAATATATAAAATATATATGTATATAAATTATATTTCCCCAACAATTGGTTATATTTTAAGAATGAAAAGTACATTAGTAGTACAACTTAGGGTCAAGAAAATGGATGAACTGAAATTTGGCTTAGGGGATTAATGGTTAATTACTTTTCTATATATATGAACTATCAGATTTTGAGGTCAGGGTGAGCTCTGGACAGAATTATGGAGTATATTAATTTTGTCCTATATTTAACCTCTCAAACTCTTCCCTCTTGTCACAGAAAACCCTACTTCCCTTTGGCTTCCAAAGCATTCGGCAGCCCTTGGCTGTTCTCTCCCAAGATACCATCATTGTGGAACTTAGACATGGTGTTCAGACCCCCCACTGAAATATGAAATTGTGTCCTAAGCATTCAGGAAAACCTAGGTGTTGGAAGAGACTTTGTATTAATAGACACAGTGAATGTCCTTTTAGCTTCCTTGTGCATCACTTCAAGATGACTATTTATATGAAGTTAATGTCCAGTTGCCTGGGAAATTCTGCACTGCAGCATAGTCTGCTCAGCTGTTAAGGAGCAGTTGCCAAGTATAATAGAGCAGTGGTCCACCCTAACATGAGAGATACCTTCCAAGACCTCTGCAGGTACCTGCAACCACATTAAGTGCTGAAGCTCTTACTTTGTGCAGGCTGTCTCAGTCTCTTTTCACTGCTGAGCTAGTATATCTGATACTCACAACCTAAAGAAGGATAGGGGTTTTTTGCCTCTTGTTTTTAGTCTGCATTTGGCTGGGTCCAAGGCAGAAAGAAATGGTGGGAGGGCATGGCCAAGGAAAGATGCTCATCGATTACAGCCAGAAGTATGCACTTCCAGGTCATCCTATGAATGGCCTGTTTCTTATCGTTAGACTCTAGCACCAAGCCAGCTGTAGTGCCTCCATAACCCATCACTTTCCATAAGCTCCACCTCTGAGCAGATGAAACTTTGGTGGGACATCCAGATATAAACCAAAGCAGTATCGTATCCTAATTGCCAGCTTCACAAGTTGCACTTTGAGGCCATTATCAAATGAAGTAAAGTTTAGTTGAAGATCAATTCTACAATGTCTCTTCAACTGATCAAATAAATAAGAGGGCCACCAAGAGATTATCAGTCAGGTAGTATACACAGGATAGACACACCTAGACAGAGGAATGGTTCACATCCAGGGAAGGATGGAGCTGGTTGGTAGGAGATTTCATCAGGCTACTCAATAGGATGTGAAAATTAAAACATATGAGTTGCTCATTTCTGGAATTTGCCATGTGATATTTTGGATAACTGATATTTTGGATAACCATGGAAAGTTTAATTGAGGATGTAGAAGAGTATTCTAGTGTTCCTTTCATACCTCCTGATGGACAAATTCTGCCCAGGTGCAGGGACTATGGCTCAGCTGTTCCTGGCAGTGTTTATTAATGTACTCAGCCAGAGTGTCTCCTTCTATGATTTTCCTGTCTGACTCATAGTCTTAGGAGAAATGATGTTTGCATTTTCCACGTTCCTCTTAGAGTGAGGGGAGAACCTAGATTAGGAAAGGATGTATGTTGTCAAGTACAGTTTGTACTTGACAAATCTATTGTCTTTTTAAATGGGCTCTGATTCTACCTTATGATAGAAATTTATTAAAAACATATCACAGTTGGTACTTCACAACTCTCAATAGCATTACTCTAGCATACACATTACTCCTGGGAGAATTTGTTTTCTCAATGGAACATAAACAAAGCTAATGTTTTAGATGAAGCCTGAATGCATTGTCAAAGTGGAGATGATGAGAAAAAGTCAAATGAAGAGTACAGCTTTTCAGAAGCCATATATAATCTACTCTATTACTGGTTTCAGACCCATTTTAAACAGCTTTTGGGTTGATTCGTTTGTGTGCCCAAAGACATAAAATATATTTTTATTGTGAAATAGGTACATTTTATATACATATCATGATCACACTCAACATGGACAACTTGTACAGGTATATGACATGACTTGATTCTCCTTTATTTCCCTACCCCACCTTACAACTCCCCACTCCCTATTACATAAGCTTTCTTTATTTCTTTTATTACCTTCACAATTTTTTCTGTCCCTTCGTTACTTACTCCTACCACATTTTCTTTCGAATAGTTTCATACATTCTAGAGCTCATTTACATCTTCAGGTTTCATATCAGAGAAAAAATACGGTATTTACACATCTTTGCCTATTTATTTCACTTATAAATATGTCCTGAAGGTATGTCCATTTGAGTATGAATGCCTCAAACTTGTCATTCCTTATGGCAGAGTAATACTCTATTCTATAGTCAAACTGCATCTTTATCCAGTCTCCAGTTGATGGACATTTGGGTTGTTTACAAGATTTAGCTATCACTAACTGAACTGCTTAAACATGGGTATTCATATATTGCTGTGATATGAGCCTTTTGACACAGAATATTTTGATGCGTGTAATTAAGAAAGATATTCAGTCAGAAATATTAACAAGTGAATTTGAGCAATGTGGGTAACTCATCCAAAAAATACAGGAAAAGACTCTACTCTTTGTTTTGAATTAACAGAATAACTCTTCGATTATTTCATGTCAGTTTTAAGTGATAATGTCTAAATGAAAGTTGGTATTTTAAAAATAAAACCAGTGAAATGGGTACAATGTGGAAAGCTTAGTCAAAATTGTTTTATTCATGTAAAACCAATGTGTTTGACTTAATTTTTTTCCACTGTAATGATTCTTTATATATTATGTAGACATAGCTCAAATACTGTAGACTGTCAGGAACTATGTTAACAAGCACATATTTTAAATCGAGTATTAATTCCTACAATAAATACTGTGTAATTTGTTTTATGCTGAGAAACACTATATTGTATGAAAAATTCATGGAAAGAATAAAAGAGAAGGTGATGAAGCTAAACTAGCCAAATTGCAATCTTTGAATTTGTTAACACACATGCAAGCAGATTCATACTTAAAATTATGGAATGTACTTTGAGATAATTCAAAGTATGAGGTGATGATGTGTTTATGACAATGTAATTTTCTTCATTCAGACCCTTATGTTGTATATGTCCTGCAGATAACCTATATCTTAGACTCGTCCTCTCCCCCTTTTTGTCCCTGGTCTCATGCGTGGTCAGCAAATGCTCTAATGCTGAGCTACATTCCCAGTGCTCTCTTTTTAAATGTCAATCAGGTAGCCTGAAAGAAGCAACTAATACAGATGGCAAATGTTTTATTAAAACCAAAATCTTTAATTTAGATTCCTAGTCTATGGTGAATCTATGCCTATATTGGTTCTTTAACATACATGAAGCCTTTCTCATTGTGTTTTGGTTTAAAAATATTCCTTTGAGGTCTCATGTGTTCAGAGGTGGGGCTTTTTGAGAGATGATTGGATCATGGGGTATAATTAATGCATTAATTCATTAGTAAGGAAGACTCAGTGTGCTGTTAGGACATGGGGCTGGCTGGAAGCTGCTCACAGGGTTGTAGCACTGGAGGGCGCGTTCTCGTCCCTGCTCTTCCCTTCTCCCTCTGCTTCCTGGATGCCGTGGAGTGAGCAGCTGCCTTTCATCAGACCCCCACAAGGCCCTTTCTGCACTGGAGCCCAAAGACCATTGGATGAGCACATTGAAACTGTGAGCTCAAAGAAACCTGTCCCTTAAGTTACGGCAGTGGGCACTGTGTCTCATAATGAGAAACAGGAGTTATGTATTCCTGAGCTACTTTCAGGAAATTCATAGGAATAATTGAAATTATTATTGTTTTTAAGGTTTTTTTTGAGACAGGGTCTCGCTTTGTGGATCAGGCTGGCCCTAAGCTCAGCCTCAAACTCACATCACAGCAATCCTCCTGCCTCTGCCTCCTGAGTGCTGGGATTACAGGCTTGAGCCACCACGCCTGGCACTGTGGTATGTGGTACTGGTTGCTGCTGGGCATGAATCTCCACATCCAGTATGGTATGTGGTTACCGGGGATCGAACCCGGGTCCCTGTACTTGCAAGACAGGCGCCGGAACCACTGAGCTAACTCCCTGGCCCAAATTGAAATTATTTTTAATTTGCACTTATCTCAGAAATTATTTTGATTCTTAATGATGAAGACACTCTTAATGTTTCCTTCCAGAGAATCAGGCATATTTATATCGGGGGGGGGGGCGGAGGTATATGTGGAATGTATTTGCAAATGTAAGATAAGGATGGGAATGAGGAAAACTTAAACTTCCACCCATGGAACTGGAAGGAAATGGAAATAAAATTTGAAGCTTAAGAACACTTTCAATGGGCCACATTTATGTTTTTATATGCATAAGCTGAATTGATTGTGCTGTGTGATTACACTTTTTTAGTGTGGTGCATTCAACTATTTCTTTGAATGTTTAAAACAAAATTGGGATAATAGAATGATATACATGTAATGGTATTTATTTAGTTTCTATCACTTAAACTAGACAATTATACTTGTAATATTTCACATATTTACTGACAGCAATCATTGTAACTTCCCTCATTTCAATTTGTGTCTTGGATTATTATAAGAAAAGATTCTAAGGATTAAATAAGAAGCACACTGTCATTTAAAGGAAATCATAGATATTTGAAAAACTTTTGTTTTTTGTTTCAATTAAAATAAAAGATTACTTATTTTATATTCCAATTAGAATGATTACTAAGGAACATATTCAGTGTAAAAATATATAACCATGTTATATAGTCTCTTTTTTCTAACCACTATTCAAAATGCATTTTCAAGGACACTGTTGTCCATCCTTGAGTTCACCGGAGTCACCACTGGAGACAGCACCTTAAAATCCATGCACACAATGCACTGTGCTGTGATCTGGCCATCCCGTGTGTGCTCCACATCCAGAGGGTGAGCTCCTAGTCCCATGCGCCTCACATGCACTTCACAATGTCTTGCAGTTATTCTATAAATACTTCTGGTTGCTCTGATGAGTAGGTGAAAGCAGACCAGGTAACTGTTTGGCATGGTATTGCCCCAAATAGGAAAGAATGACGTCTTTTCTATTTATAATGAAGCACTATTTTTCCAAATTTTAAAATATTCCTTTTATGACATTAAAATTGTTTATAATTTGAAGTTAATAGAATACTTCACTTTATACAGGATCTATAACTAAATAATAACAATCATACCAAAATAAATTTTTGTAGCTTTAAAGAATGATTAGGACCTATGATATGACCTCCCAAATTCCTAACTTAATCTGATTGGTATTGCATTACTTATTTAGGTAATATAATTTCATTTCTTACTTTAAAATAAATCTAGCATCAGGTAAGCATAAATGATTTTCTCTCTGATATTTTTTCTCAGTGTTATAAATTTTTTATATTCTAAAACTTTAAGCTGATTTACTTTTCTAATTATATACCCCTCTTTTTACAAAAATGGTGTATATTTGTTCAAAGTAAATCAACAAACATACGTTTGTTCATTTAAAACATTGTAAATGTTTTAAGAACTGAAGACATTTATGAAATGCCTAATATATATTAAACACATTTGTTTAACAAGTGGTCCCATCAAAGAGCAGATAACTAGGAGTTGTAGTTTTCAGGAAATGCAAACTTGTCACCTAAGGTTTTGTTCTAAAATTAAAATCCTCGTTATAACTTTCTTCACATTGTAAATAAGAATGAAATATAAGAGGGTATCTGTTCCACTGCCTCCTGTCCATGAGTCCTGTGAACATTTCTGGACCTTTCTCTGACAGTTGAATTGCTCCTTGCTGGGCAATGACAAAGGATCTGAACCCTTCACTTTCCTTCTATCTCTGCTTCTCCAGATTCCCCAGAACTTTAGCCTGGGAGACCCCGTGGCTGTCAGAGGCACAGATGCTGCAGGCAGCCCCACAGAACGATGGCAGCTACACTGTGCATGGCCCCACTGCAGTGAGGAAGTGCTCCAAGGCTTAAAGGCTGTTTCTTTTCAAAGTTTCAAAGTAATCATTCCTGAAAGGTAAATGAAAAACTTGTCCATTCTTGCACATTTACTTTATGGTTCCTATAATTTTCTTTCACTGACATTTTTAATACGCAGATTCATAGTCCTATTACTGAGCTGTAGCAACAACCGACTCATGACCAAACCATTCTAGGTGTTCATTCATTCCTCCTTTCATATTATTTTCAAAAGTTTACGTATTGTATCTGTCCATTCATTTGTATTTTGGTTTATACTTAATAAAAGTTTAATGTAGGAACATGTAATTGAAGTAGCTAGACAAAATATCATAATGCACACTGTTCTAAAAACCCACCTTTTACTGCAGCATATGGATAGTGTGTACTGTGGGCTTGTGTCATTGTTCAAAAAACAGACTTTGTGCACACAAACACAATTACATGTGCTTAGCAATCCAGTAAATAAGTTCGAACAACCTTGTGGGCTCTTGTCTGTTTTCTGGAAGCTGCTTCTTTTTAGTGTTTACTTCTGAATCTTTGAAGAAGTTGGCATTGTTTCTTAATTATTGTACACTTTTACATGGAAGATCCTGATTAGCGCTCCTTCCCTTCCTCCTCCTTCATGGCCCTGTCTCGTCTCCCTACTCTTTTCTTCTATTTCTGAGTTTTCACTCTTTATATTCTCTCTTCCTCTTCTTCCCTCCCTCACTTTTTTTACCTCCCTCCATAACCTCTATTCATGTTAGGTGCACATTGGCAAATTTGACAAAATGTAGCCCATTTGATCAAAGGCCAAATGTGTGCCAAAACTTGTTTCACTGAGAACATGAAAAGAAACAGATTAACAACAAACAAGATGGATGGAGTCAGTTTATGCAAGCCACAGAAACATGGCATAGATGTAAGTCAATTTATTTTTCTACTTTAACTTTCAGGAAATAGATTTTATACTTTTATCATCAGAATCTTTTAAAATTAGTATAAGTGGGCCGGGGAGTTAGCTCAGTAGTTCCGGTACTTGTCTTGCAAGCGCAAGGACCCAGGTTCGATCCCCGGTAACCACATACAATACTGGGCGTGGAGACTCACGCCCAGCAGCAATCACACCACATAGCACAGTGCCGGGCGTGGTGGCTCACGCCTGTAATCCCAGCACTCAGGAGGCAGAGGCAGGAAGATTGCTGTGATGTGAGTTGGAGGGTGAGCTCAGGGCCAGCCTGATCCACAAAGCGAGACCCTGTCTCAAAAAACCTAAAAAAATAAAAAAATAAAAAAAAATAAAAAAATAAAATTAGTATTTGGGATATATAAAAATTCCATTTATTTTTGAATATTGGTATATATAAAAACTGCATCCTGAATCTTCCTTTCCTGCAGCTGACCTTCTGTCTCCTTCACCAAGTTCCTTTCCCAACTACAGAAAGAATATGTCCCTATTTCCCACCAACCTTTTATTAGTTATTTAAATTATTTCTATGCTATTTTTCTCTTCATTTTACTTTAATTGTACAAGTTTGCAGTTCATACCATTTTATAGGCATTTTGGGGAGTATTATATGCACATACTTCAGCTTGTTTCCTTGGTTTTTCTCATATAAAAGATGATATGACTTTGGCTTTGGTTATGTCTTGCTGACTGTGGGTATTTTCAGCCTGCTAAACACATGAGGATCACTCCCAATCATCACACTGTAAGGAGAGTAGAACTACTAGTTGTATCATTATGTACGGAACCAACCACATATTAACGCACAGTTTAAAACACGTTTGTAAAAAGTTTAGCCTTTTTTTCAATGAAACAGAAAACAATGAAAGTGTACTGATGATGAATAGGCTGAATTGTAGACAATGAAGAAAGGAAAAAGGAAAAGACAAAGAAGAACCTAGTTCATAAAGAAGGAAAGAAGAAAAAAGAAAATAGTGAAGGAAAGAAAGGAAATCAGGACATTGGTGAAATTATGTTTATATCTGGAATGAATGAAGTAGAGAGAGCTGATTTGAGAGATTATTTTCAGAAGCAGAAAAAAGAAAGAAGATAAGGGAAATATAAGTGGAATTTAAGGAAAAGTATAAGAAATTTGAAACCAATTAATAGATGTATTTGAATGCTACATATACCCTTTCTGGTGAGGGTAAATCTAAAATTTCAATGAAAGGTATTATATAAACTAAAACAATAATTCTTATTCACTATTTCACATACATTATCTCACATGTATTTTCTACAAGAGGAAGAATAAAAAGATGAAGAAGAAAGAAAAAATAAAGAAAATACATTTTCTGATAGCATATGTGTCATTAAAAGCAGGGGAGAGAGGGAAGATCTAAGAAGGTAGGAGAGAAAAAATAATCAAAGAAGGCAAAGGAAGTGTTTAAAAGGAGCAAGTGCAGAATAGGGGGAGGTTGTGCCAGATTTGTGACCCAACAGGAAAATTAATCTAGCTGTTCCTATGAAACAACTGCTGGTGAGGGAGAACCTGCTGTGACGAGGTGGGGAGCCAGAGACAACTCTTTGTCCCTTCCTTTCACTAGTATATCGTGTGTATTGAATCTTCTGTTACTGAAAGGAATACTAAAGGAGAGAAAAAGATAAAAAATTGAAAATGTAATGTTGATAATTTTTTTTAAACAAAAGCAAGGGAAAGGGAAGGGCTATCTGAGTGGATGGGAGAGAATAGAGTAGAAAAGAGAAAACAGAAAGGTAAGGGTACAGCCTGATTGAGAACAATTTACAATGAAACCAAATAACTGATCCCCGTAACCCTGTTACGGGACAGCTCCTGGCATGGGAAACTCTAGTGTCGTTTAAGCAAGAGAAATAACTTGGTGATTTTTTTACTAGCACTCAACTCCCTCCTCATTGCTTTCTGAAGTCTAAACTAGATGAAAGAATAAAAACAAATCTGTGTAATTCCCTAACGAAAGTAGAGTCTTCTAAGACCTGTTTGCATTGCAGTCGCATTTTGACCAGAGTCCTCTTTCCTCTTAGGTAAAAAGTGGAGAAGCTTGTCTTGTATCAACTTTAGGAGTCTGAGCTCCAGGCATTCTTCTGGGCTGTGACTGGGGTTTTGGGTGTGCCCATTGGTTTAAACTGGCTGCTCCCAAAGACATGTTCATCCTGCCCACTAGAGAGAGAAGAGGCTGGGAGGCCCCGTGCTCTGAGGAGCCTAAACCCTTGTGGGAAGGGACTAGCCATAAAACAGCATCTGTCTCCTGACCCAGCACCCCTCATTGTAGTTGGTCTATTGCTCAGTCTCCACTGACCTCCAGAGGGGCTTCCCTTGTCTCTCTCACTTCCCCTCCATCATAGTCCCCGCAGCTGTTTACATCTGCTCTTTGTAGTCACTCTGGGTGAGCGAGCGGTGCCAGAACTTCTCTCTGTGCCACTCCTCTCTGGCTTTCTGCTTGTGCCATTCTTTTGGTCCCCTGTCACACAGAGGCTGCTGCCAGCCTGCGGATTTTGTGGTGGTAGCGCGCTCCTGAAGGAAGGCTCTTCTGTGTGGGATTTAGTAGGATTTGGGGAATGTGAGTGAGATCTCACACAGCTGCAGAGATCCGAAGGATTCTGTGGGTGGTCAGAGGTATCCTGCGCTGGCACTGACTCCCGCGGTATTTGGAGAGTGGGCGGGGGAGGAAGCCACATGGGCACAAGAGCAGCTGCACTGAGGAGGGTGGCAGGGCTCTGGCACTGCTCCCACGTCTTCTCTGCACTCCGAAACCCACTGAGCACGGCCCCTGGGAGCCCCTGTAACTCCCTCTATTCCCAAGGCCCCTCAATACCTGGATCTTTAGCCAGGACCTTGTCTTTTATTCTACTCCGTCCCAAGGGCTCATAGTCCCAACTCAGTCACTGCCCTCTGGGGACCCTCTCTGGCTTGGGTTTTCCTCAGAGCTCTGGTCTGGGGAGGCTGCCCCACTGCATGTCCCACTTCCCCGACTCCACCTCCCAGTCAGCGGGTGGAGAGAAAGGACAGATGAGCCCTGGGTAGTGGCAGCCAGGCTGGGCGCCAGTCAGAACAGGCAGCTGCTGCTGCATTTGGCTTCTTCCCTCAGGGGATCTGAACTTTTCCAAGTTGATGTGTTTGCTGGACCTGCGCTTAAGCAGTGCTGGGGCTCAGAAGCCACCTGTTTCTCTTTCGAAATACCCGTTACTGGATCGCATCTGATGGCTTCTCCTTGAGGGCTAGGTTTTGCTTCTGGCCTCATTCCTTTCTCCCCGTAGACCTAGGTGAGTGTCTTTCAACCAGGTGTGAGATAGAAGTGACGGCTGAAATTGCACACAGCACAGAGCCCGCGCCTGTGGGGTTTCCTTTGCTCCCTTGCGCCATGCTACAGTAGGTGAAAGGTGTGAACGCATGAAAGGGAGGGCGACAGAGGGTGGTGGCCTTTTATATTCGCCTACAGACTGATTCTTGAAAGATCGCTTCTACTATTGTAAGGCAACAGTTCGATTCCATTTTGCCTTAGTAATTTAAATACATTGCACCATTGGCGCTCTATATAATTTCTGGGGTGAAGTAAGCTGTTTTGATTCATTATTCTCCTAAGAGTAAGACTTTTTAACTGCTTTAGCTAACTTCATTGATACTTTTTATACATACATTATGATCACATTCAGCGTTGAGAATTTGTATCTGTGTACTACACATTGATTCTCATTTGTCCCATTCCGCCCTCTTCCCCACAACCCCGACCCCTCACTTTTTCCTTTATGTCATTTTGCAGTTACAATACCTTAACATCATTGCCTGCTAATCTTAGTGCTTGCATCACATTGAAGTTGGTTTCCTTGTATTTCTTTTTCAGTGAGACATGTCCTTTGATCTTTGCATTTTGAGAAATGTAAAATTTTGTTTAGACACTATAAAATGTTCAAATGAACCTATTTTTAAAAAGTTTTTGAAATAACCGTTTTCACATTGTAGGCAGGTTGTAAACGTGGTTGTACTGGAGTGTAAATGCTCAGTTTTGCAGCAGTTCAAATTTGAGTCTAGTCTTTTTATCCATCTCCAGCTTCCGTGGCCCGCCTCACCCACACACGCTTTCACATTGCGCAGAGTTTGTACGAAGAACTCAGGTGTCTTTTTCTCTGATTTTCCTTTCTAGGGTTATTCTATCATTTTCTGGGAATTGTGGTGTCTTTAAAATTTGCCATTTCTTTTTTCAGATGGAAAATGTGTAGAAACTGCATCTACTCTGTGTCTGAAACTTACTACAGCACTCATTTAGATTAAGAGCTGTTAAAACATGAAGTTCTGGGCTATTTTGTTTTCTTCAAGTATTGATCCTCTCCCATATCCATCGTTTTGGACCCTTTTGTTCACTCTAGTAGTTGCAGATGGTAATTTTATTATGAAAGCAAACCTTCCTGTATACAGTACTTTGATTTTGTAACCTAGTTATTCCCTTTCATGTTAACAGACATCATAGAACTACATGAAGCCATGGCATGCTTTCAGTATGCATGAATTCCCATTAACATGATCCTGTGTCATATGACCATGTCTATATTTTATCCAGGATATATAGCTGTCATCTACAGAATAGTGCCCTGGTTGGGTATTTCTTGTCCACTCCAGAAGAGGAACTCTGTATTAATACAAGGGATGATCAGGATATAAGAAGAATGAGGGTTGGGGATTTAGTTCAGTGGTTCTGGCCTCTGCCTTGCAAGCGCAAGGGCCCAGGTTCAGTCCCCAGTAACCACATATAGCAGTGCTGGGTGTGGAGACTCACGCACATCAGCAATCAGTACCACATACCACAACACCTGGTGTGGTGGCTCACATTTGTAATCCCAGTACTTGGGAAGTAGAGGCAGGAGGATTGCTGTGAGTTCAAGGCTGAGCTCAGGGCCAGCCTGAACTATAAAAAAGGAGATCCTGTCTCAAAAAAAAAAAAAAAAAAAAAAAAAAGGAAAAAAAGACATAAGAAGAATGTCTAAATTAATCATCCTCAAAATATTTGTCTTTGCTCCATACACATTTATCCAATCATTCTCAAAATTTCTGAAGTGTTTACGGGAATCATCTTTAATAGATGTCTTTAGGATGTTTCATCAAAGATACAGTGAAGGCTGCCCTCTAGGGCACATCTGGCATTGGGGCGTTTGGTACTAAATGCTGATAGGCATGAGTCAGTACACCCAACGTTATTGTAAGTGGTTACTGGGGATCAAATTCAGGATCTTGTGCTTGCTAGGCAGGCACCAGAACCACTGAGCTAAATCTCTGTCCCTGAAACCTCATTTTTGTAGGGTGTTTTCTTAATCACACTGAATAAGAGAGACAGAAAGGGATTAAAGTATTCTATTCTATAATAAAACAAATTTTAAAACATGAAGATGTAACAGATTGTAACAATACCATATTGATATGATGAAAATATATTTCAGTCCTAAAACTTCAGAGATGCCAATTCCTCATATGAGAAGTCTAGTGTAGCATATAGTCCAGAGTGAATTATTAAAAATGTTATGCTGTTTCTTATTGCCTCACCCCCCTCGTTTTTCTATAGCAAGTAGAAACTAGAATTTTTTTTTTTTTTTTTTTTGAGACAGGGTCTCACTTTGTAGTTTAGGCTGGCCCTGAGCTCAGCCTCAAACTCACAGCAATCCTCTTGCCTCTGCCTCCCAAGTGCTGGGATTACAGGAGTGAGCCACCACACCCGGCACTGTGGTATGTGGTACTGGTTGCTGCTGGGTTTGAGTCTCCATGCCCAGTATGATATGTGGTTACCAGGGATTGAACCAGGGTCCTTGCGCTTGCAAGACAGGTGCCGGAACCACTGAACTAAAGCCCTGGCCCTAAAAACTAGAAATTTTCCAGTCAAATCAATTTATTAGTTTTAAAATGAACATTTACATAGATGATAAAAATTGCCTTTTGATTATAAATCTTTACTTTGACTTCCTGGATTATACCACTGACATCCTATTCAATTGAGATGTGGCTCATGTTCTAAACTTATTTTCCTTGATGGGAAGATTTTTCTGGATTTAATGAAGTCCTCATCATTATACCTCAAAAATATCATGATGAATTCTGCTAAAAATCAGAAGCTAGGCTTTAAGTAGCATTTAGAAATTTCTCAGACTTTACTACTATGTGCATGTGGGGAAGAAAAATGATCTTATTATAAAAAGTAAATCAACTAACCCTTAGTGCTAAGGAATTGCATTGAGAGAAGATAATGATTCTCAGATATACTAAAAATAAATGTAATCTTCCACATATAAATTAATATTTGTGTGAAAAAATTAAAATCCTGTGTTGACCTGGAAATAATCTATTTCTAATGAGACTGGGTGATATTTGGTTAGATGTGTAGTATCATTGCACAGTTTCACATCATGATTGGATAAAGCTTGAGTTCCAGATAGCTCATGTACTGTGATTTAAATTTACATATAAAATAATTATACACACTTGAGAATATGGAATTTTATTGACTGTGTGAATCCTAAGTCAGTTGAGTTTACTGGGAAATAACTAAGATTGCAAATGCTGTTAAGTAGTGGCTCAAAAGAAGTATAGTTATATGGAAAATAAAATTTCCATATAACTATGTGGAAATACTATAACTCTATGGAATACATATACTTAAGTACATACCTTATACTACAAAAAATGATTGTTTTCAGGCAGAAGACTGCCAACTGTAAAGTCTGCTTATGTCTGGTTTCTCTAGATGATCCAGTCAATGATTTATTTGCTTTAAAAATCTTCAAATAAATGTGAATTCTTGTGATATATTGTTTAGTTTGGGTATAGAATTGTAGATAATTATATCACAAAAAATTAAAAGAATATTCACTACAGCTTGATTCGTAATGGTCAAACCCTTGTAACAACCCAAAAATCTACCACCAGAGAATGAATTAATAAGTAGTTGTTTATATAACAGAATACTATTGTTCAGTGATAAAAATAATGAACTTGAATTTTTTGTTTCAACTTTAATATGTAAGGACTATGTTGGCCATATGTATACACACACACACACACACTCTCTATACAGTTTACACACTATATTTATAGTGTGTATATATATTTATCTGTATTATAATATGCTATAAACATATACTGTACTAAACTAAAAATTGGTGATTTTTCTTGGGTCTATAAAATTTTGAGCATTCCTAGTAGTTGGTAAAGAAAATGGAGCATGCAAAAAAAAAAAAAAAAAAGAGAGACAATGGAATATCATGAAGCCTTAAAAGAAGGCAACCCTGTCATCTATGACATGCATGAAGGACCTTAAACTAAGTGAAATAAGCCAGGCACAAAAGGCAGATATCACCTGATCTCATCTACATGTGAAGTCTCAGGAGGTAGAACTCAGAGGAGTGGAATGATGATTACTCGAGTGGGGGGAAGGGTAATAGGGAGAGGAAGGTGTTGAGCACTGAGCAGGAGCAATAAGCTTGAGTGATTTAAGGCACAGAATAATGATTAAGGTTAGTTCTAAAACTTTGTATACTGAAAAAGTGTAATGATTGGATTCTAAATGTTTTACCACAAAAGCTTGACAAGTACATGGATAGATGAACTTGTGAATTTGTTTACTCCACAGTGTAAATGTATTGAAACAGCACATTATACCACATAGATATATATGATGTTATTTGTTAATTAAAACAAAGGAACTTTTAAAAAATGGAACTGTGGAAAGATTTAAATAGTAATCTTGGTGACTTGTTGGAGACTGAGTATAAGATAATGCTGGAGTGAAAAATTATTGGAGACTGCATTTTGGGGTTCCACAGTTTTGTGGGTATTCTATGAGTTCTTCTAGCTTCTTCTGGTGAAGATCCAAGAAAGATCCTTTGTGGCTCTTGAATGAAGAGGAAAGGACTGACTATTTCATGAAACTCCCACAACACTCTACCTAACAAGGGCTACTGTCAAAGAAAAATATTGTAAAGAGGCTTATCTTAGCTAGGCCTGGTGTGTTCCCCCAATTTCAGCTCCTTCTGGGCTTTCTGTTTTCCAAAAGAGGAAAACAAGTAATAACAATAGAGATATACCTGTAAGAGCAACTAGCGGAGATGTATGACTAAAAACTTAGAAAGTTAGACGATGAAAAAAGTTCTTGAAAAATACAAACTGTAACACTCCCACAAAGAGAATTCAATAGTATGAATAGGGCTATTTCCACCAAAAAGTTGAGTCAGTAATTAATAATTTACAGAAAAAGAAAGTTCTAAGCTCAAATAGTTTGATTGGAAAGTTCTATTGAACAATTAAAGAAATTATATGTATTCTCTACAATATTTTTCAGAGAATACAAATAAACAAACCAAAAAACACCTTGTAGTTCAGTTGACGAAGCCATAATTACTCTAATGAGACAATAAGTTGAAGATTTATGTCCACACAAAATCATACCTTTGAGTGCTCCTAAGAGCTTTATTTATATGTGCCACAAACGGGGAGAAATAAAACGGTCTCTCAATAAGTAAATTGATAAATTAATTATGGTACATTTATGAAATAAAATATTACTCATCAATAAAAAGAAATGAATTATCAAGCTATAAAAGGACCTAGATAACTCTTAAATTCGAATTGCCAAGCAAGAGAAATCAGCATGAAAGGTCATATATGATTTTATTAGATGATATAATAAACTAAAGCAATGGAAGCAATGCAATGCTCATTAGTGATCAGAATTCAGAAAGTAGGGGATGGCAGAGGATCCTGAATAGTACAGCACAGTGAATCTATCAAGTTGGCAAATCTATACTGATGACTCTGTAGTGACATGTATGTGACACTATGTCTTTGAGAAAAACCTGTGCAATTTTACAGTTATAGACTGAGACTTAATGAATGGAAATCAAAAAATAATTTCAGAGATCAAATGCATAATGTGGCAAAACAATCCTAGTCTAACTATAGAATTTAAGGGAAATGTGCTGAGATAGGTAACTTTAAAAATGTATGGAACATATGAGACAAATTGCAAAGACTACATAAAAACAGTTCTAGTTGCTAAATCCTGTAGGAGTATGAGTTAACAATTTGGATGCCTCTCAATGTGTATTTTTGGATTAAACAATTAAGTAAGCAGATGGCAGTTGGTGGGGGATACATTTTACACCACTTGGGTGTCAGATTATAGATGAAGAAGCACTGGGGGCTAGAATGCTCTGTGTGGTAATAGATCATACTTGGAGAAATCAGCATGAACTGATGTTTAACATACTTTAAGTACATATGGTTATAGATATATCAGTTTTATTAGGCCACTGTAGCAAAATAACAAAATACACCAAATGGAGTGGCTTACACAACTGCAACTTATTTTCTCATAGTATGAAAAAATGACAAGGCCAAGGTGATAGTTTCAGCAGATTTTAGTTACTTCTAAGGTATAGCTCCTTAGCAGCATTTGGATGGCTGTCATCATGTTTTCTACTTTCTTGTGGGTGCACATGGATGATGTTTCCCTCATAAGAATAAGGAAAGAGGGAAGCAGAAAAATCAGCAGTAGAGATATGATGATGAGAGCGCAGGAAGGATGACCTATAGCCATGTGCCAAAACATGTGAGCGGCCTCAATGAGACAAAAAGGCGAGAAGAGTTCTATCCTTGAGTAGAGGAAAGGAATGTAGTCCTGCTAACTGGGCTTTGGGGCCTTCAGAACTAGAAAGACGATAACTCGTCATTGTTTAGATTTGTGATAGTTGCAGAAGCAAGAGGTAAACTAATATGGATCTTGTATATGGAAAAATTTGGAAGTAAGTATTTCTACATGAGTTACATGAGAGCTGAAAATGACTATTATCTCTCTAAATAATAAAATATTACATCTATGTATTGTCTAATTCACGTTATTCTATCATATTTGCTATTGAGCTAGAAAAGGTTCTCGTCAGAAAGATTAGGACTAAATTAACATGTCTGAAGGAGAGTCTCTGAGGACATCAGAAGATTATAAGCACAAGAGATATTTAAAATTAGTCATAAAGGATACAGAGTATGGATGAGTAGAGTAACGTGTTAGGCCTTCCTCACTGTTTGTCATAATCAAATACACACAGTTAAATGGGGCTTTCAGGAGTCACGACCTCAGTGGCATCAGTACTCAAGATGCTTCTGCAGCAGATAATACAGTGAAAGCAAATGGCCTATGAGCTACATTCAGCAGGAATCCTGGATCCAAAGACTTAGAATTCATGACATAAATGAGAGCTTTTTATGCTGATCCTGTAAAGTAATAAACATTTTAAAAAACTGTACAAACAAATGCAGGTGTGGTGTGCTAGTGTATAACTGTAATTATATTCTGGGAGGCAGAGGCAAGCCTGTCAGTATTCTGAGAGTTACCTGGGTATTTTAATGTCCTAGAGACTGTCTTAGTTTTTTTAAATTCAAATCTTTATTGGTACATTATGAATACACATCATCATCGCATTCAACATTGAGAGTTTGTACCAGGATATGACAAGACTTGATTCTCATTTTTTCCCTTTTCCCCCACCCTGCAACCTGCACCCCCATATACATAAGCTTTGTTTCTGTTTTTCTCTATTACTGTCACATTCTTTTTCCTCTCATTTTTTACCCCTGCACCCTTTCCTTTTAAATATTTTCTATTTCACAATATCAACTATACATACTATAACTCATTTACATCTTTGTTTGCTCATTAAATTTTAAATAAAGTTGTACATAGCACAATTTGAAGGACTTGGGTTCAATCCCCAGTACTACCTCCCCTGGACAATGTTAACAAACTGATTCTCAGTAGGGGCCATTTAGTGGCTGCACAAAACAAAACAAAACAAAACAATAGAGATTTCATCATTTCTAAGTCTAAAGGCTTAATTTCCTAGTCAGCTCCTCTCTGCTCATCTCATAATCTATGCCACAGAACGGTGGCAGAACCATACATAGGTTCCTGGGACTAACTGAGCCTTAGCATCTGTCTGCACTCTGAGAAGGCTCTTCCTTCTCCTGCACTCCTGCTGGAGGGACCCACTACAGTACTGTAGGGAAAGGTTCTGCCACATTGTTATAAGTCATGCATCACTAAAGTATTTGTAATTCAGTGCTTACCTACATGAAAAGAAAGTTGGAATACGTTAAGTATATAGGTAGGCTAAGTGAAAATTTCTTCTGTGTTTATTAGCAAGAATATATATATATGTATCTATATGTATATATATTCATATACACATATAAGAAACTTTCTGGAAAGATCTATATGAAAATATTGATTGGATTGAGGCAGTGAGACTGTTTTTAAAATTTTTCCTTTGTAGTTTTATTTCTTTCTTTCTCTCTCTCTCTCTCTCTTTCTCTTTCTTTCTTTCTTTTTTTTTTTTTTTTGAGACAGTCTCTCTTTGAAGTTCAATTTGGCCCTGAATTCAGCCTCAAACTCACAGCAATCCTTCTGCCTCAGCCTCCAGATTGTTAGGAGTATAGATATAAGCCACCACACCTGGAATTGTGGTATGTGGTACTGATTGCTGATGGGTGTGAGTCCCCACGCCCGGTATTGCAGTATTGGTTCCAGGGATCAAACCAGGGCCCTTGTGCTTGCAAGACAGGCACCGAAACCACTGAGCTAAATCCTCACTCCCTTTCTTTTTTTTTACCAGTGTATTTAAAAATGAGTAGTTAGATGTATCACAACAGTTCCAGCACTCAGGAAGCTGAGGTAGTAAATCACTATGAGATTAAGGCTAGCATGAATTACACAAGGAAGTTGTGTCTACAAACACATGCACGTAAACACACACACACACACGCATGCACACACACCCCCACAGACGCACACACATGCACACAAGCACACTAAAATAAACAGTAGATCTATGTGAACTTTGAAAACCAAAAACAGTATATAATGACTATTTTCAGTTATTTCTGATATGTTTTTAACTCCACCTGTTGTTAATATTCAATGATACTACATTGTATTTGAGGCTTGGACGGGGGAGAATGACATGCATGCAAATGGAAATGGGTTGATTAAACAGGAGCTGCTTATAGATGTACTCATAAGAAACAATGAGGTTCTTTGGGAAGGCATTCTTTCTTCCTTCAACGATTGTTTTTGTCAGTGTTGTGCAGCACAGGAGGAGTAGGAGAATGGGGTCTTCATGACAGTGGAGCAGCAGTGAGAAAGTGTTATATTTCAGTGGGGGCCATGATGGAGGAAGACAGGATGACTGACCCACCAGTGCAGAAGGCTTCTCTTTGGCATTTGTCAAGTAAAGTGCCACATCATCTACTTACCTGGTATTTAAAGTTTTAAAGCAAAGTAAAATCAATTATGTTGAAATTTGCTGATATCAGCTACTTGGAATTTGTTCAAGATCTTCCAGCAGATTAAACATATGATAAATTAGGTCAAGTATTATTCTTCATATATTTCACTCCTCATTCACAGACTCTGAGCATTGTGGGTTGCAAAGAGTCATTAATTATATTTTCCAAATATTTTAATATGTTTAATTAATGTCACCCTATTTTAAAAGTAAAACTGAAATTATTAGTTTTCATTTTAGTACTTCTATTTTTCTAGGAAAGATTATCTAGGACTGGTGGAACAAATTAAAGAAGAAGTATATTTTTATAGTACTGTTAGAAAATATGAAGGGACTAGAGTAAAAGAAAAAAAGATTTAGAATTATATGAATTGGAATTTTCTCTAGAGTCTTACTTCTATAGTACATATTACTATCATATTGTATAAGCATGATGAACCAATTTAATGAAAAGAAATTGGTGTCAGGGCTAATAAACAACAAAGAGTATAAAATACAATTTTTATCCAAGCAATAAATTGTGTTGAAAATTTAGTGACCTCAGATTTGTGGTTTTATCACTTAGCCTCTTTGCTTGTGTATGAGACTCACTGATTCTAGTATTTTAATTTAATCAGTCACCTTAATGTGAACCTCAAAAGTTAGCATGTAGTTGCATCCCCCAAAACATACTTTCCTTGATTTGGAGATAATAGAAAGAAAATATGAGAAACATACAATTAAATAATTTTCAATAGTTTTGAACTTTAAAATGTTGTTTTAGAAATAACAAATAATAACATCTTTAGAACACTTGGATATGTATTTTAATGACTGTATTATTGAGAATCTCAATAAACAAATTTAAACATCTAACTATGTCTTATTTTCCTGACCAAACTATCATATTCCTAGCTTGCTTCTTTTGCTTTTATCTACAAATTTGAATATTCACTCTAACCTTTGAATTATTTAAAACCATTTTGTTTCTGTCTCTGATTTTTAATTTCATATTTCATGTTTTAAATACAATTTGTAACTTTTCAGAGAAAAATGAAGTTGTTTTCCTAACATGTTCATTATCTATATGGAGATATTGTGTAACTGTAAGCTGTAATGATATAATAATGTTAGCTATTGTCATTCTTAAAGAAAAAATTATATTTGAAATGAACATATGGAAGTAATACAGATCACTGGAAGTGATATAGGTGCTTGACATATTCATGTATTTGATAAGACCTACATTTAGTGATAAATAAATGATTAATATAAAAACTACAATGATATGACAACTAAAAGCAATTTTAAACATGACTTCATTTTCTTGTGGTTTGAATGAAGTAGTAGACACAGAGGAAAGACCTTCCTGTAAGTGGAAAGGTTTTCTCATATGTATTGACCTCACACTTTGGCTTTAGAATCAGGTGGTCTTGAGTTATTCTTCAAGATTCAGTTAATTTTTAAGCACACAAGTGCCTCATGAATACATTTCCCTGATAAGAATTCATGTACAGTAGATAAATCTCAAGCTTTTCTGACTATTATTTCCTCAGTCAAATCCAGTCACTTTATAGAAATCATTCTTGTCAGGTAAGATATATTTCCCCGGAGTTTTTATAAATCTTTCATATAGAAATAACTATAAATATACTATCACTATTAGCAGATATAAAAAGAGTTCCACAAAAAAAAAATATAATTGATATTTTACTCACTCAATGTTTTCTGTCAGGAATTTCCACAACTAACAATGAACACAAGTGCTTACTTCCACTTATTTGCTATAATAAATGATACAAATAATAGTGACATAAATATTCTTGTGTCACTTTCTTTATACAACTGTAGGAAGACTGAAATTGTAGAATCACTGTGAATGGGCTTTTTTATGTTTGCATAGAACTTATGTGCCCAGAGCTCTTATGAGTGTGTAGTAGGGTGCTATTTTTCCCTTTTTTTTTTACAGATAAGGTTAATATTTTTAATAAGAAGATGGGAACAATAGAGCCTGATATCAAGCAAGCTGCTGAAGGTTACATGCAGCTTGAGTGAAAGAGCAAGGATTTGAACTTGGAGAAGGTCTGAGATCTTCACTCTGTTGTACTACTGTTTCTCTAATATACACTAATAGTCTGAGTAAGTAATTTAACAGATTTGTTATTATAAGATGTTTATACGTAGGTTAACTTAATGAGAAAATGGAACACTTTTAATTTGAAATTTCTCATATTACAGCAGTGTTGAAATTTTTTATAGTCATTTATATCTTTTTTCTATGAATTATCTTTGTCTCTTTGTCTTTTTACAGTCGCATGATTTTGTATATATTTCCATATATTCAAACATAAATACATGTAACAAATGAAATATGTAGTTAATATATGCACACATATAATACAAACACATTCTATTCAGACTTACTATGTGGCATTGGTGTCAAACAATTCACTATGGTGATTCTTACTGTCAACTTGCCCTCCTCCATATGCATTTTCTGTCTTCATGTACCCTGACTTGAGAGCAAAGCCTGTTAGGATTATATCACAATGTGAACTTTGCTCTTTGGCTCTACCTGGGTTAGGTAAAGGGAAGAACCTGTAGTGTAGTGGGAGAAATGAACTCACTGTCCATCTCTTCTCTCTGCTTCTTCATTGGAGTTCTTACAGTAGTTTCCTGCTCTTCCCCATTTCTCTGGCCAGGCACAACACATGTGGGGCTCTAGAGTCTCCTCATTTCAGATTGTACATTGTTCTCCCAACTGCTAAATAATTTTAAGTATCTCATCTATTTCCTGCTGGGACACTACAGTGTATGATTTCTAATTAGAGTACTAATGATATCCTAATTTAAGTGCAGCTAGGAAAATATCTCTCCCCATTTTGGTCCAAATCCTCTTTTTCAGAAAATCAGATTTTATATAATCTACTTACTTTTTCCACATGGACCAGATTCAATATCATTCAGCTCTGTACTAAGCGCTTACATGATTTACAGCTGTGATACTTTCTAATGAGAATACAATTGGGAATTCAAGCTGATATTTAGATAATTTCACAATAGATATTTAGTTTACAGTTAGTCCCCAAATACGATGTATTCTTTTCTTTTGGAAAGATTCATATAAAAAAGTAGACAGAATGACATAATGAACTCTTACATACCTATAACTCAGTTTGAGTAATTATCGACATATTAATAGTCTTATTTTAGCAATAACTCAGCCAAGTTGCTGAGTTTCTCATACTATTTTATAGAAATCTCAATTATATTGGTAGGTTTCTCTAAAAGATCAAGGATATTTAAAAAATATATAGCTATGTGTCATTGTTGACAGAAATTATAATAGTTTCTTAATATTATTAAATATATGCTATTCAAATTTTCAATTATCTTATATTTTAATGGTATAAATCTGGATTCTAATAAAGATCTACATTTGTATTTATCACCATACCTTTTAATTCTTTTAATCCATAAGTTCCTTACTACTTGCTATTTTTTCCTTTATAATTTTTTTGTTGAGGTTACAAAATCAGTTATTTGAAAGATTTCTGACAGTTTGAAATTTTCTTGTTTGTGCTTCTGTCTTGTATAATATAGATATCTAAATTATGTATTTCCTGTAAGTTAGCAGTTGTCTAACTTCAGTTGTTCTAAGGACTGTTACACCAGTGGTAGTGGTGGTAGTGTGTTCTTCCATCAGGAAATAGCTTATCTCCAGCTCATTCTCTTCAGGCAATGGAAGAAGCTATTGCTTCTCAAAGGTGTTACTAATTAGTAATAACTATTGTTGTGCCTTATATTTAAATTGTCCCTCAAATTTCTCCTGTGTTTGTAGGTTTGGTCTGGTCAGGAGGAGCAGGTCACTGAATACTCCTCCAGTTTCTCTCTTTCTTCTTTACAATCACAGTGACATACACAGCTTTCCACCAGTGGGCTATTCCACTATGCTGCTGCTGCTTTCACTAAAGCAGTGAGCCAAAACAAACCACTTCTTTTAAAATCTCGGTGTCAGGTGTTTTTTCCAATAATATAAAGTAAAATAATACAGAAAATTTGTTCCAGGAGTGGAGTTACTGCTGTGACTAAACCTGACCACATGATTCTGAAGCCTTTGGAAATGGTTTGTGAGAGAAGTCTGGAAAAGGTTGTAAATATTGGTTAAAGGAGCTTCACAATATTGGAAGCCAACACTGATGAGACATTCTGATCAAAGGTCAGAATACTGGTAGGAATGCAGACAACAGAGGCAAAATTCACAAAGTGTCAGATGGGAAAGGGAACTAAATTTGAACTATAGGCCATGTGTGTCTCATTATGGGAAATAATTTATGTACATGTTGTCCATGTCCTCAGACTTGATGAAAGGCTAAATTTAAAGGGTGGAGGGGACTAATTGATCTACCAGAGGAAATTTCAATGTAGCTCAACATTCAGTTGTGGGATGAATACTGCTAACTACTTCATGAGCTGGCTACTTCGTGAAACTTCTACTTGCAACGCCAAAAATCGTCTACCCTAAATATACTACTGGGTTTATCTACCAAATATGTAGTCCTTCCACATGGGTGTTTTAGTTAAAAAATTTGACTACTTTTGACAGTTCTTTCCTAGATTTTGAACAAAAAAAGTGTGCCTTTATATATGACCTCATTATCTTGTCCTTGAAATTTTGAAACTATTTATCTTCTTACTCTGTATCCATGTTTTACTTTTGTGCCCAAAATATTCAATTGACTGAAGCTAAATGAATCCAAGGTCTGTTGCCAGTGGTCTAATCTACCAGTCTAATCTTTCTTGTCATTCTGCCATTGTCCTCGATATTCTGTTCAGAAGAAACATTCTTTTTCTCTTCTCTTACAATTCAATACCACCTATTCCTGAGTCTAAAATCATGCTTTCTTTCTTAGATTTTTATAACAGTGACCCTGTCCAAAATTGCCCTTTTATGCTCACCTACCCAACACACAACCAGTATGCATTATTATGATAGTTCACTTGATTATATAGTTCATTATAATACATGTAGTTCAGTTATTGACAGAGCTGGCCATAAACCTGGTGACCATTCTGAAATCTTCTATATTACCTCCACGTTGTGTTCTTTTCACAATGCTTCCTGCTCCTACTAAATCTAGTGCATCACTATTGAAGCCCGTGGGAATGTGCTCCCATCTCTCTTGGTGTGCTGGACTCTGACCACCAGTGCACATGATTTCCTTATTTATTTTTAGTTTTGGTCAGTCATACTCTAGTAGAAAGAAAATTTAATGAGAATTGAGATTTTTATATGTTTTATTGACTACCATTCATTAACGAAACTTAGAATCCTATCTAAAGTGTCATAGATGCTCAGTTCTTCTTGAATTAATGAATATATTAGATTTTCAAATATAACTTATTGCCATGCATTTGGGAAAATCTATGAGAAACAGATATGAGATTCCAATATTTAAGTGGATATCAGTTAAATTCACAAAGTATTTCATGATACATACTTAAAAATTGATTCATTTTGGAGGTGTGCTATTTTATGGGTCTTACCTTTTCATCACGTCAAGCACAAACCAGAGGACAGAGATAAGTTTTGTGGACAGGAAACAATTAATGGAGGCTTCTCATGAAACACCTGTGCAATTTTTTTATCTCCTTTGATCATTCTTCCAGTCTTTGAAAAGAAAGAAATTGCCATTCTTGTCTCTCTCCTCATCTGTTTGTCTGTCTTGTCCTACTTTTCAGTTCATATGGAGAGTAACTACTATATATTTGGGAGAATCATAAGCATAGATCAATTTATCAAATATAAAATTATGTGTTTTTAATACAAAAGTTCTAATAATTTTTCTTATAACAATTCATGGCTATGTGACTAAAAGTTTATAATGCAAGAGTGTATACTATTACAGAAAAAACAATAAAAATAACATTTATTCAAGAATTAGGTTAATCAAGGGACATATACACAATAGAATACAATTTAAAGCCTAAATTATATATAATTAAATAAAAAATTTTAAGAAAAATAATAAAATTCCAGAAGAAACCTATGCATAATTTTATTTTTATAAACATAAAAGTACTTGTACATATTTTAATATTTTTACATATTAACAAAATCTCAAATGCTGTACACTGAATACGCCTTAAGGAAAAAAGAAGGGGGGGCAAAGATTTCCGCTTCTTGCTTTGTGTACTTCTGTGTTCGTGAATATATTATTATCATATGACTTTAGTTTCTAGTGTTGAAGAAATAATGGCTGTGGAACTTGCCTGGAAACAAGAACACCAAAGTGAGTAAAACATTGAAACAGTCATTCTCAAACATTAGGAGAAAATGACTATGGTTATTGAAAAAAAGAAAATAAATGAAGATATATATGTATATATATAATATTATATATATTAATATATATAATATATATGTACATATACATATGTACATATAATATATATACATGTATATATACATATAGATATATATGTATATATAATATTATATATGTATATTATATATGTATGTGTATATATATATACATATATATATATATATATATATATATATATATATATATATATATAATTATTCCCATGTACTGCTTGGAAACAATTTCTGGGCAGCAGCAATTTAACATGGAAAACTGAGACTGATAACAAGAACTTGCCAAGCTGAGAATACAGAGATAAGAGTTCAAGGGGGCAGAGATGAGTGGGCCAAAATAGCATAAAAAAATGGAGTTGCACAGAGAGACAGATCAAAACATCTGAGAGAATGAAAAGAAGAGAATTGCATCATAACCCAATGCATCATAGTCCAATTCAGAAGAACCAGTGATAAAATGAAAAATCTAAGCACATTTTAGTAGTGAAGTATTCAATTGTTCTCTGAAGAAACAACTAAAGTACATATTGTTAAGGCAAAGTTCTGTATTGGTGGGCATAGCGTAAGGCTGAGACCTCTACCTGGTTCTCTTATTATGGGTCTGGAATTCTAGGAGTTGAAGCAAGTGTGGCCCTGTCTACCACCCCAGTGACCCATTGGAGGGTTTGTGGCTTCCATCAATGCTGGTCTGGTTTTTGCTGGCTAAAGATGTGGATTTGTAAGGAGGGTGTTCTCTTGACAGTGCACATGACATGGATAGCTTTGAACTACAGGCCGCAGATAATGCCTTGTCAATTTATCTGCTTGTTTGTAAGGTGCAAAAGGGAAAGATTCAACATACTGACCTGTGTAACTGACCCTGACTAGGAGAAGAAAATAAGGCTTATTTTGTAATATGGGGCAAAGTCAAACACGTGTGGATCTAGGTGATTCATAACACTCTGCTCAGTTATAAGTTATACATGTGAGTGATGCATACAACTCCATCCTGAGAAGTGTGTGACTATCTAATGAATGGGGTACTCTGGACATGAGGGCTGGGAAAGGTAATGTTGGGTCCATGGAGGACTCTGTTGGGAATGCCATTAAGATCAGCATAAAGTTGGATATACTATTGAGATATGCAGAAGTGATACACAGAGGGGAGGAAACTTGAAAGTATAGTGGAGAAGAATCCCATATCTCTTGTGTTGTGTAGAGATCAAAGGAAGGAATGGAATTTGCAGTTGGTCCCAATTTGCTTCTTTTAAGTTTCCATTCATAAGGAGAGATCTACAGAAACCATAAGAAACTGTTCTTTTAAAACAAACATAGAGGGCCGGGGATTTAACTTCATGATTCCAGCGCTTACCTTGCAAGTGCAAGGGCCCAGATTAGATCCCTGATAAACACAAACAACAATGCTGGGCGTGAAGATCTCACCCACCAGCCATCAGGATCCCATACCACAGTGCTGAGCATGGTGGCTCATGCCTATAATCCCAGCATTTCTGAGGCAGAGGCAGAAGGATTGCTGTGAATTTGAGGCTGAGCTCAGGGCCAGCCTGAACTACAAAAGTGAGACCCTGTATCAAACAAACAAACAAACAAACAAACAAAAAACCAACCAAACCAAAACAAATACAAATGTAGAAATGGATATTTGTGCAGGAGGGATGCTGGCAGCCAGGAAAAGACTTGCTATAAAGAGTGTAGGTAGTGAGCACCTTCCCTTTGCCACAGTACTAGAACCAGAGGCAGAATTGATGCCAAGGTCCTGCTCTTCTTGGGCCACTGGTGCACAATGAATGGCGGTGGAAAAGAACATAAAGCCTGGTCAACTTGTTCAATGAAAATCTCCTCTGACAGGCATTGTTTCTTGGTGAGATTCTCCAGAGCTCAAGACAGTTTTATATTCTCTGTACAAAATCTACTTTTTTCTTTCTCTTCCTTCATAGATGTGACATTTGGCATTTAGTATGGACTTTCTCCAAGGCTTCTCTTCCATCATGACCTTACCTTTCCCCCAACAGATATCTTTTGAACATGTAATTTTGTTTTTACATGTTTTTACATGTAATTTTGTTTTTGCAGAATCGAGGAGGCACAAGAACTTACCAAAATTTATAATATGCAGATAAAGCAGTTGTTAAAGGAACTCATATTTTTATAACATATTATAAAATTTAGAGGACTATAATATTGACTAAGGAGAAAGCAGACTATAAATAGTTAAGCAAACAACTGGCTTGTTTTGAGATGTGAGTCTGCCCGTAGCTTACATGCTGAGGTCAGAGTAACTCACTCCCAAATACTGTTCCTACATCTGAAACCTTCTAGCTAGAAGGACAGTGTTTTAATTGCAACTGTATAGACTTTGCTATTCTGTACCTAATTTGAGAATGCTTTATCTTGTCCTTTATCGACCTTGTTTACATTAATTTCCATGGAAACCATACATAACTTGCCTTTACCTATATTGATTGCCAGTAAAAATCAGTGCCTGGGACTGGACAGCACCTTTGTCTGTCACACTGGCATTGGTTGTCCTGGCTCCACTTTCTCTTTATTTGTTCTGCACTTAGTGGGTTTTCTCTCAGGCCTGTGTCACATACTGGGCAGGTGGGACTTGACAGTTCCTGGAGAAAAGAGAAAAGCCTGGCATCAGTGATCTAAACCTTAATGAAATAGCTACATCGCAAATTGTACCCCTAATAAGCAGAAGAAAAGAAATAAATTAAAAACTCAAATTTCCATTAATAAATGGAAATTTTTTTAAAATAGAAGAAAATCACTGAAACTAAGGTGTTCAGCACAATTGATAAATTTCCAAAGATGTCAAAAGTAAAGAGAATACAACTAATGTCAAGAATAATAAAAGGGCACATCACTGTGGATCATACAAGTTTTGGTTAATAAATTAATCTGAGCAACACATGCCAATAAAATAAACACATTAAATTAATGGAAAAATGTTGACATATTCAAACTGTCAGCTCATTTCTGAATCAAACTTTCATCTGTATAATGTATATCTATTAAAAAATTTAATTTTATACTTGTCTAAGATCTTCATATGAATTATAGGATTACTTTTGAATTCTATGAAATGTTTACAATTACTTCCATGATTCTGGGTGCAAACTGGACTGGATAAAAATTGAATCAAATTTAGTTGTTAGGCTCAATGTGGACCTTGTGAGGATTTTGCATGCCGAAATCCCTCATGAGGAATAAAACAGGGGTCAAGGATTTAGCTCAGTGGCACCACATTTGCCTGCCAAGTGCAATATCCTGAGTTCGATCACCAGTACCAGGGATAGTGTATGTGTGGTGGTAAATAAATACAATTTTTAAAAAATTTTTGAGACAAAGTCTTGCTTTGTAGTTCGCACCGGTCCTGAACTTACTATGTAGCCCAGGCTAACCTGGAACTCACAGCAATCCTCCTACCTCTGCCTCCCGAGTGCTGGGCTTACAGGTGTGAATTACCACATCCAGCACTGTGGTATGTGGAACTGGGGATCGAACTCAGCCCTTATGCTTGCCAGGTAGATTCCAGAACCTCAGCTAAATCCCCAGCCCAATAAAACAATTCTTAACTAAAATATAGGTAATTGAATCCAGAATTGTATAAAATGGTAATCTATCATGACCAATTGAGGTTTATCATAGGAATGTGGTTGAACTTCAAAGAACAAATTCTAACACTACTCTTAGTTTGTTTTTTTTGTTGTTGTTGTTTTTTTGTTTTGTTTTGAGACAGGCTCTCAATTCATTGTTCAGGTGGGTCCTGAACTCACTATGTAGCTCAGGCCAGCCTAGGACTCATAGTAGTCCTTCTGTCTCTGCCTCCTGAGTTCTTCTTAAATAGCTTCTTAAATTCTGAAAAGGGTATTACAGTCTTTTGTCCTCATCACTTCTATTTAACTCTGGTTGGAGGGTCTAGCCACTGGAAGAAAGCAAAAAAAAAAAAGCAAATTTTACAAAGGAAAAAGCAAAGTTGCCATGAAGTTATCTTTATGACTTAAAAAAGCTGATAAAATTTGAGAATGGTCGGGGAAAATGAGCTTTCTTAGATTTTTGTTACCTCTTATTGTGGATAAATAGGTTGAAAGTTTTTTAAAAAGACATTTTGAAGTACTCAGAAATTTAATTGCACCAGAGAGAATAATGTAAATGTTTGATTCATATTCTTTTTAAAACTATCAACTATCAGTGAATGTAAAGCATATTATCTGGAAAGTCTAACTATCATGAAAAGACTACAGCTAATTCATGAAAGTAGCCTGATTGGTGGAACATGAAGAAAAGTACATAAGAGAACTGCAATGGACAGGTGTGCAGACATTTTCCTTTCTCATCATTATCCATAGAGTTAAGCTTTCCTTTCAGTAGAGTGTAAGCAATTTAAAAATCTGGAAAAAATACTATACTGTTTGTACTTCATAAAGAATATGATGAACAAATTCTAAAAACAATCACGACTGCTTGGTTTATAATTCAACTTTTAAGCATAAATTGTGTAAAATTACAGAGAAATAATGGGTAAATATAGATTTTGACCAATAAGACATAGAGGTTATTTCTGGCTTTTTAGTTCCAATCTTAGATGGTTTTTGTAATAAGTGTGAGCTTTAAGTTTTGATGCAAAAATTTTATAGTGGAAGTAGTATCATTGTTATGCATTATGATCATGGCAACAAAAATCACATATTTTGGCATCAATTACCCTCTAACTGGCAATTTTACTATGTGCATTCCAAAAAAACTGTTGCCTTAACAAAGTGGTAAAATTGCTGTACAAATATATTGCACTCTGAACATTGTAAAAATATTTCATCCAAATTCTTCCTTTGTATCTAGCAAATAGCTTGCAATTTTTTACTATAATTTTTCATATTCAGAGATTGAGTGACTATGTTGCAGAAAGTGAGAAAATTACATCTATACAGTGTTTTCCTACTATTTTAGGGAAGTAAAAGCAAGAAAGCATGTCTTTTCCATCATTTTAGTCCGGATAACCAGTCTCAAGGAAACCTTCCCACATACATCCAATAAACCCCAGCATTTAGTGAAATAGAGAAGAGGTAAGATTCGTGATACACAGGCTCAGATTTGTTTTCTGCTGCTAACTTCATATCTATAACTATTTCAATTTTGAGGGGTGCATTATCTTATTAGGAAAATATAAATAATGATAAATTATCTTAAGTAAATATGTAAAATAAGTTATTTAATCCATTTTAGTGTCTCTCAGCTAGGAAATATGTCATTTATTGTTATTTTTAGAATTCATAACATCTTTAGCTTTTATGTCCTTAGCCATAAATTTGTGTTTTAAATGGACGGTAGAAGAGTACACGGAGCATAGTACCTAGGATCAGACAGATGGACATTTGAATCCTGGACCCATCATTACTAGCCATAAAATTTGAGGCAAGTCATTCAGTCTTTTTGAGTAAAACTGTAAAATGAAATCAGGACCTTCTTGTGGAATTTTGCACACTAGAGTACATGTAGTGTGCCTAGTATGTAGTATATGCTAAGCATAGGTACAATTAATATCAATACTGATCATCTTTCTGTGTGTTTCTGGAAAGAATTTCAGAGCTGGAAACAGGATGACAAATATAGATATCATCATTTCATATTACTCTGAGCTTGAGACTCAAGTATGGTAAGAGTATCTGCAGGAATGTTTTAAAATTCAAATCTTTGGTACATTATATACACACATCATCATCGCATCTAACACTAAGAGTTTGTACCAATATATGACATGACTTGATGCTCATTTTTTCACATTCCCTACCCACCTTACAACCCCTTGTACCCTATACACTTATGCTTTGTTTCCTTTTTTATTAGTATCTTTTCCTCCTCATTATTTACCCCATGCCCTATTTCCTTTTAAATATTTTCTATTTCATAATATTTACTATATATACTAGACCTCATTTACATCTTCATTTTCTCGTAACAGAGAAAAGATACAATATTTACACCCATCTGTGACCTTTTTATTTCACTTATGAGAATGTCTGAAGGTACATCCGTTTTAGGATCAATAACTCAATCTTATCATTTTTTTATGGCAGAATAACATTCTATCCTATAAAAGAACCACATCTTCTTATTCCAGTCTCCAGTTGATGGACATTTGGGTTGTTTCCAAGATTTAGCAATCACAAACTCAGCTGCTATAAACATGGGTGCACATTTGTCACTGTGATATGAATTTCTTAATTCTTTTATGAATATACCTAGCAGGGCAATGGCCAGGTCAAATGGGACCTCTAATCCTAGGTTTTGAGGAATCTCCACACTGATTTCCACAGGGGTTGTACAAGTATACAGTCCCACCAACAGTGGAGAAGTATTCGTTTTTCTCTGCACCCTTGCTGACATTTGTTTCTGGCTAATTCTGAGATAGCAGCCATTCTTTGTGGAGTGAGATGAAATCTCAGTGTTGTTTTAATTTGCATCAAATGACCAGTGATGTTGAGCATCTCTTCATATACTTCTTAGCTGATTTTACTTCTTCCTCTGGAAAGTGTCTGTTAATTTCAGATGCCCATTTTTGAATTGGGTCTTTAAATGCGGGTGGTCTGATTTTTTTAAGCTCTTTATATATTCTAGATAATAACCCTTTGTCTGAGAAACAACTGGTAAACATTCTTTCCCATATTGTTGGTTGCCTTTTCCCTCTTTGGTGGTTTCCTTTGCTGTGCTGAAACTTTTTAATAGAATGAGATCCTATTTGTTGATTTCTTCTACCAGATCTTGTGCTCTTGTGTTTTGTTCATGAGATATTTCCCTAAGCCAATGAAGAAATTTTATCTATTCATTGCAATATCTGGATGACCTTGGACAAGATCTTCAATTTCTCTTTCATCATCTGTAAAAATATATAATAATGGCATTGTCCAAGGGACTTTCAGGGAAGATATATAATTATATTGAGGTAAGTAGATGTTTAGAAACAAAACTTTTATCATGACATATATAAAATATATATAATGTACACATATATAATCACTTTGGGGTATCTATAGCTGCATTTGTATCTCTTATCAATGTCACCTAGCCTATGCATGATACATAGCAAATAATATCAATATAAAATCATTTTACTGAACTTGAAAATGATCAAGAATATAAAGCTTATTTCATTTTACAACTGCCCATTAAACTCACCCAATGAATTCATGCTTTATCTTTCTTGCATAAGAGTTTTAATATGCTCCATCGTCTTGCTCATCCCTTTTAGTCACAGAACAAATCAGATTTATCTCGGCAATTTAAATGTCTGCTCCAGTATAATATGATAAATTATAAATCACTCAACTAAAGTTTCTCCATTTTCCCAGCTCAAACCTGCAAATCTGTTGTGGTGGAACAGAGCAGAATTCATCCCTCCACTTGCCCTGTATTCTTTTCTTCTCCTTGTGTCTAGTCTTTAGGGATGTCCTCTATCTGCTACCCAGGGATTTTCCCTCACCAGTGGTAAGCTCAGAAAATAAGCCATTAGAAAAAATTACATATTACTGTCTGTTTCTTTGGAAGTTTATGTACTTCGGATATATGTCCTTCAATAGCATTCCTCATTTAGGGAGATGAGTCTCTTAGGACAAGCCATTTTCCTACTTGCCTTACATCTTCTGGTGTTCTAGCTTTTTATCCTCCATAGACCTGACAGAATTCTTTTGCTCTCCAGAAAAATAATCCTTTGAGGAGAACCCATTTGAAATGACCTTAGGCTTGTGTTTAGTTTGACTCAAATGAAAGCTGATGTTTTGTGCCTCACATGTGAAGTTCACTTTTCTCTCAGTGCTGTCCTTGTTTTTTGTCCTTGCTGTCAGGCCAAGACCCAGTGGGCACCCTGTAGGCTTTCAGAATAAAGCTACTCTGACACTGATGCTCAGGCTCTGCTGTTGAGGGTGGTTGGAGTGGATGACACCAAAAGCTGTGCTAATTGGGATCTTAAACATCCTCTAACTCCACATGTTAAAGGCTTTATTCCCTGACAGTGGCAATATGGGAAGTTATGAAACCTTTAAAACATGTGGCCTAGTGGGAGATGTTAAGTCTTTGGGGTGTACCCTTCAAGAGGATGTTGAGACCATGGTCTCCTCCTGCTCTGGTTTTGGTGGTACAGCAGCTGGCTGTACACATCCTTTCTGCTTTCACACATTACCTCACTACAAACCTGGACAGTGGATGGGGTCATGTGAGTGAGGACTGAAACCATGGGAACTCTGAGCCAAAAGAAGACTTGCTGCCTTGCAAGTTCACTGTTTCAGTCACAGGAAGCTAGCACACAACCTGACAGCTATTCACAGAGAGGCTTTCTTTTGACTCCTCAGCTTCTAAACTATTCTCACCTAGTGTGTGATAAAAAGTAGACTATTGTTCCTGAGAATCCTCTCTAAAGGAGTTCCCTTCTTTCAAATTAAACAAAGTTGAAGGGAAATAACCTAAAATATGTAGATGACAGAGACAATTTCAGTCAATTAGCATGTTTTGCATGTAATCTTCCGCTTTAAGATTTCTCTTGCATTATTCTCAAATTTTCAGGTCTAAGCCTAAGGCAGAGTAATCCCATTTCATCTCTGTTTGAGATATTTATTATTTCAACTCAAATTAAAGTTGGTTGCTCCATAAACAGAAGTAGCAGTTCTTTTGTTATTTAAATAAACAATGTTAACATTAGGAAAAGAGAAAGAAAAAATGAACAATAATTTAAAACTTAAGTTTGGTATCATCTGAAAATCTGAGATGGAAATTAAAACCCACTGTGATTTTATATTCTCAATAACTAGCACATTACTAGTTATGAGAGATTATCATTAGTAGACAAGTTAATTTTTTAGTATTTATAAATTTCACATAGAAGGTAGAATTAGAAGGGATGAATATATATGACTTTAACACAAGGTCTAAAGTTGTGTGTCTGTCAATTTCTTTTATGACACAGAGGTTCTTTGATTATATAGAAGTAGTCTTTAAAGCTTTTAAAAACACATGCAGACGTCTTCATTGTTTATTGAGACTGGTTGTACCATAATTGAAGAATTATGAAATTTATGAAATATTTTTTTGTGACCATTGAGCAGAAGTCTGCTGCCTGACTTACTCTCACTACCCACTCAAGCATTCATCAGTTAGGAACCCAGTGACAATAATGAGGAAAACACTGAGGTCTGTTCTCATAGACTTGACAGTCTTTTAAAGAGGATGGATAATTATTCAACCTATTGGCCTAACAAATAATAAGGGCTCACTGTGTTTCATGTAGATCTTCCACTAGTATTTCTACTACTTAAAGTCTCAATGTTTAACGGTTTTTCCATATAAGTTCAGTGAGATGCAATAGTCAAGATTATGTCCACTTATTATTTAGGCTACCAACTCTGTTATTTTTCTTCCTATCAGACAAATATTTTGGAATCCATGTAAATAGGAACAACCTACTGTGGCTCATCTTGAATTAGAATCAAAGTAAATTACAGTAACTTAAAAATAAATTATTGTTAAATTGATGTGCTTGTTCTAAGTCTATTTAAATTCTGTGCTCAGCATCCCAGCACCAAAGCATATTAGCTGTTCTATATGTATATATATTTTAAGGTTTTTTAAGACAGGGTCTCGCTTTGTGGTTCAGGCTGGCCCTGAGATCAGCCTCAAACTCACATCACAGCAATCCTCCTGCCTCTGCCTCCCAAGTGCTGGGATTACAGGCGTGAGCCACCACGCCCGGCACTGTGGTATGTGGTACTGGTTGCTGCTGGGGTGAGTCTCCACGCCCAGTATTGTTATGTGGTTACCGAGGGTCGAATCCTGGTCCTTGCGCTTGCAAGACAGGTGCTGAAACCACTGAGCTATATCCTCAGCCCTGTTTTATATATTTTTAAAAATGGCATGTAATAGCTACATCTTGGAAGCAGCCTATATGCCCATGAACAGATTAATGGATAAAGATGATATGGTGGATTTACACAATCAAGAACCACCCAGCCATGAAAAGGATACATTTGAATTTATGTAAGAAAATGGATGCATCTGCTTGCCTTTTTTCTTTCCCTTTTCTCTCTCTTTCTTTAAATTTTTTCTTTTCTTTTTTATTACCTTATTAACACATTAATTATTAAAAACCACCAAAAGACTGCTAGAGTTAATGACTGAATTCAGTGGCATAGCTGGATACAAGGTCAATGCTGAAAAATCAATACCTTTGTATACACAAATAACAGACTCATTGAGAGAGAAATTGGGGGATCAATTCCTTTCACAACAGCATCTGAAAAAATTAAATATCTAGGAATCAATCTATCAAAGGAGGTAAAACACCTCTACTCTGAAAACTACAGCATTCATAAAAGGGGACTGAGGAAGGTATCAGAAAATGGAAAGACATTCCCTGTTCCTTGGTAGGAAGAACCAATATCATCATACTACCAAAACTACTATATAGATTCAGTGCAATCACAATTGAAATCCCAACAGCATATTTCACAGCGCTTGAAAAAATAATGTAAAAGTTCATCTGGAACCACAAAAGACCTAGAATTTCAGAAGCAGTTCTAGGTAACAAGAACATGGCAGGAGGCATCGCAATATCCAACTTGCAGCTATACTACAAACCATTGTGATAAAAAGTGCATGGTACTTGCAAAGTACCAGACCTGAGGATCAGTGAAACAGATTAGAATATCCAGAAACAACTCCAAATATACTAAGCCACTTCATCTTCAACAAAGGAGCCATATATTCTCAATGGATATGTCTCTGGTGCTGGAAAAACTGGGTTTCAATCTGCCAAAGACTAAATAAAGCTAGCCCTATCTCTCACCACACAGTAAACTAAAATCAAAGTGGAAAAGAGACCTGAATACTAAAACAAAAACACTAAAGCTGCTGCAAAACAGGTTAGGTAGAACTGTTGGAGACACTGGCTTAGGGCAAGACTTTATGAACAAAACCGCTGCAGCATAAGAACTAGCAGAAGAAATCAACAACTAGATGTCATGATGTCATCTTATTAAAAAACATCTGCTTAGCAAGAGAAACCACCATCAGAGTGAAAAGACAACCAACAATATGGGCAAAACTATCTTTACCAGCAGTTTTTCAGACAAAAGGGTACTATCTAGAATATATAAAAAGCTTAAAAAAAACCCAGACCCTCAAATTTAAAGACCTAATTTTAAAATGGGCATCTGAAGTAAACACACTTTTCAGAAGAAGCAGTAAAAGCAGCTAAGAAATATATGAAGAAATGCTCAACATCACTGATCATTCAAAAGATGCAGATGAAAACAACACAGATTCTTTCTCACTTCACAGAAAATGACTGTTATCTTGAAATTAACCAATAACAAATGCTGGTGAGGCTGTAGGCAGAAAGGAACACTTCACTGTTGGTGGAAATATAGACACTATAAAGATCACTGTAGAGATTTCTCAAAAAATAGAATTAGAGGTCCTATTTGACCTTGCTATTACCCTCCTAGGTATATAAATGAAACAAAAGATTCATATCACAGTAACATATGTGTACTCATGTTGACAGTAGCTCAGTTTGTGATAACTAAATCTTGGAAACAATCCAAATGCCCATCAACTTGTGATTGGATAAAGAAGATGTGTGTGTGTGTGTGTGTGTGTGAGTGTTTGTGTGATTTTTATGTTTTTAAAAAATTGAATGTTATGTGACCATAAAGAAAAACAAATTTGAATCATTTATACTCATATGGAGACATTTGGAGGACATATTCATAATTAAAATAAATAGGTCATAGATGTGTAAACTATCTTTTCTGTGGTATGAGAAACTGAAGATATGAGGTTTTAAAGTGTATGATAGAAATTGTGAAATAGAAAATAATCAAAGGGGGAAAAAGGGTAGGGGTGAGTAAAGAAGGGAAAATATTAGATGGTAAAAAAGGAAATATATCCTTTGTTTCCATATATATGTATGGGGTGAAGGGATTGTAGGGAGGGCAGGGGAATGGGAAAAATGAGAATTAAGTCATGTCATGTACTGGCACAAATTCTTAATCTTATATGTTTATAAAATGTCCCAAATCTTAATCTTCTTATATGTTTAGAAAATATCCCAAAAAACAATTTAAAAAACAACAAAAAAACCTGAAAGCAAGTCCTTACAAATGTATACCTACACCAAGAACTGCTCAAAAAGTATTTTGTCTCATTTCTGTACCCTAATGTACAGTGTCAACAACATTGCTGCACATCGATCAATTCTACTATCCCCCTTGACTTCCCTTTCCTCTCTTCCTCGTCCTAGTGTCCCATCTCCCTTGAACATTTTTCCTATTTCACAGCACCTACTTTATATTATGTTTCTCACTCACACTTTCTGTTTATCAGATGAGAGGAATTATTCAGTATTTGTACAATTTTGAAGTTTCAAAATTTTTTTTACCTCTCCTCTATTTTCTTTCTCCTTTTCCTCCTTTCCTTCTTTCTTTCCTTCCTTCCTTCCCTTCATCCATTCAAATTTTTTGTGAGTAAATGTTTGATGTACATAAAATTTACTTTAATCTTAGGGAATAGATATAAGCTCATAACACATACAGATTCTTTTTTATTCACCTTCCCCTCCCCACTCACTTGCTTCTCTGTGTCTCTAAATTCCTTGTCTCTACTTTCATTATTGTTGCAATTATTTTTAATTCAGGTTTATAATGTTTAAGGATTATATTCCTTGTGGGTGTATATTATGAGTACTGATACATGGGAAATACTTTTATTTCCCCTTCCCTCCCCAAATTCTATCATAAAACAAAGAAAAATTGTTTTTTCCCCATTGGGCCACTAAAATAGAAGTAAGCATTATAAATAATCTATATTAACTTTCACAAGTGCAAGGAAAGTGTGTATGTTGAAAGTATAGTGAGGAGATGTTCATGGAAGTGTTCTCAAGAAGAATCTAGAACTAGAGATTTAGAAAAACAGATAATGTATGAAAAAGGAGAGCCTTTCCATGAGCTTGGCCCTAGATGAGAGACAACACAGCAAAGGGATACACAGATATAACAGACACAAAATTTGCAGAGTAAAGTTTTAGACTCACAAAAAGTGCTCAAAGACCAGTTAAATTGGTTCTGAATTACTCTATTCTCCCTCCAGACTATGTGGTTACCATTTCACAATAACCTGGGGTTGTAACCAGTGTGAATGTATACCTCAGTCATTTCGCAAAGCAAGAGACCATTCTGTACTTCCTTCTAAGATTAGTCAAGAGTAGGAACTCAAGATACAGAGAAGGATAAAGCAGTAAGGGTCTGGATCTGAAATGTAATAAGATGTTGCTGTGGTTATGTATTGGGATGGGATCACTGACAATGTCGTCCCTATTCTTCACTTCAAAATGTTTTCATAAAATGTGTTTGCTCTAGTTTCCAAAATGAGAAAATTTTAATTACAGGAATGGCATTGTTTTACATATTTGCCATTCTCTTTAATGTTTGACTTAACAGGATGAAGGTAGATTCTCATACACACATTTAATCTTTTGCAAATGCTTGCTATGGTTATAGTTCATGATAAGTAGTTGGAGAGGAGAACAAGATTTTAATAGCTTTCTTTTCAGAGAGCTGTGAATATTTTTCACTACTACGCCAAACTTTCCTATTAGTAGTTTCTTAGAAATGATTTTCAATGTGCTGTCTGAAATAATAAAGAAGTTTCTTGATCTCTTACACACTTGGTCAAATGAAAGTCCACTGGTTATTTTTATTTTGAATGGATTATTTTTCCAAGCAATACTTTATGACACACTAGCTGTTGGAATTTTGTATGCCTTTAAAAAATGATATACTTAATTATACCTTTCTAAAAAAAGCATTCACTGTTGCATCACTTAGTATTGGAATCATGAAGAGGTCATGGTGGCAGATATAAGTTTTCCAAAGTTTGAATTTTTACTTACAAATAAGGTTCCATTGTTGAGAGCAATATGCTCTCAAAATTAGAAGCTCACCTTTATTCCTGTTCAAAAACATATCTTCTCTATTACCTGATTTAAATATTACACAATTACATGTGTACCAGAAAATTACATGAAACTTATCAATTTGTGTGATTTTTATGAGTTAAAAATAAAATAAAATAGGTTTTAAGAAAGATGCTTGCCCTATAGTCCGAGTACTTATAAGATGTGTGATAATTTTTCATAGTAGTGAAAATGATGTTCCATAAACCATGCAGCTAGCTCAACTTCCACCTCCATCACAGGAGCTCTTCCTCCAAACAACTAGCACGATCGGATCTGGTACACAGCAGAAATGCTTTATGGGGACATTCCATTGGTTACACAAAGTATTACAAGGAGGTGTTCTCAAGATATGTGACAAAACTAATTTGTGATAGTTCTTTTTTTTTTTTAAGGTCTTTTGAGACAGGGTCTCACTTTGTGGTTTAGGCTGGCACTCAGCTCAGCTTCCAACTCCCATCACAGCAATCCTCCTGCCTCTGCCTCCCGAGTGCTGGAATGACAGGCGTGAGCCACCACGCCCGGCACTGTGGTATGTGGTACTGGTTGCTGCTGGGCGTGAGTCTCCACACCCAGTGTGGTATGTAGTTTCTGGGGATCGAACCCGGGCCCTTGCGCTTGCAAGACAGGCGCCAGAACCACTGAGCTAAATCCCCGGCCCAATTTGTGATAGTTCTTGCATGCATTTGAGAGTGAATCTAGCAACGGTTATACGAGTATCTGTGATTATTGACCTCTTCTGGCCATTTCCTTGCATCATGGGCTCACCATCGTTTTTGTACCTTCTCTACCAAAAGAAGTCTAACAGTGAGAAAGAAGCACTAACATTTTAGACATATTAGGGAAAAGGTTTTTGACCTTAGGAAATTCCTGAAGGGAGATTTTAAAAAAGAGAATATTGCAAATATATTTGAAACTCTTATCTCCTCCAAACTGAAGTTTATTTCTCCTCTTCTCTCCTAGAAGTGATCATTATCTTTTAGTGAGTGTGGTTTCTTCCCAGCATTTACATTCTTGCTGCACAGACATATATTGATAATAATTTGAAGGATTTCAAGGGGCCACTAACACTATGCAAGTTAATTTTATATGATATTATGCTATAGTATATTTATCTATTATCATACAACTTATATTTTGCTCTTATACTGTATATCTGAATGTTTATTCGCAGGGCATATGTAGATATATCTTTATTTTAAAATTTGTATAATATCTTACTTTATAAACATTCCAATTCATAAATGTGGCTGAGTATATATATTATAATATAATATTATACATATACATACTTTCCTTCAATTGTCAAGATATAACTGTGTAGTTTCTGAATATTACAAACAATCAGTTTAATCTGTATTATTCACAACAGAATTCTAAATCTTGATATGTCAGCTACATTATGACATAAGCTTTTCAGTTCTAACTGGAAAGAAAGTGACTATAATTATTTGGAGTACTATTTCTATGAGAAAATGTATTTTAGCTTTTAAGCAAGTGAAATCAAATCATAGTGCTTTGGAAAATAATATGGGTTTAACTTGGGAACTTGTTGTCTATTTAGTTTCTTACTCCAGACTAATGATATAACAGCAGGGAGTAACCTTGAGAAATACTGTTAACAGGTAACACTTTCACTTGTGTATTTCTGTGCTCAGGAAAGCAAGGGCAAAGAGAATCTCATTTCCTAGTACGTGAGAGACCAAAAGGAAGAAGATAGAAACTATTTTTCAATAAGCCTATAATCATCTTTCCAATTTCTAAGGACTGTAGGTAAACTAAAAATGTTGGATAGTGGAGATTCATTATCCTAACTTAAAGGAAATAAATTATGCTCCCAAGTACTCTGAGTAATTTGTCTTTTTCAAGCTATCTGTTAATGAATTTTTATTTGTTTGCCGATTGACTAGGAAACCTGGTTCCCAAATGACTAGAGCAACTTGCCATCTTTTATCAGTCTCCACTTATCTGAAGCAGTGTGAACTTAGAAGTTTTATTTCCTTTTGACCCCGAAGTAGATAGATAAGTATGCAATTTTGTTTTTACAGACTGAGAAAGCACAACCATTTCTAATGGCTAATTTCATTTATTCATAAGTGTACTATTGTACCCTGTCAGGAAATACCTACAAGAAATTGTCAATATGCAGGGGACACTTCCACTACTGCATTAGATGGTGTCTAATAAAAAACTAAAATGCAGCCTCCTCCTATTAACAAAACATTCTTGCTAAATTTTTCATATATCAGAAGGAAAATAATTTTTATCCCCACTTTTCACAACAGAGAACTGCTAAATTATTAGTTTTGTGTTTTATTTCTCATAAAAGATATATCCTGCCTGTGGGAGCTTTCAGGAGGCAATTAAATTCATCAGTTCTTCTAATACACAATTCAGAAATTCATAACACTTAAATTAGGGTAACTAGCTATAGTGGCTTTCAAAAATATCTAATAAATAGATTTAATTTTTAATAAATAATCTTTTTAACAATTTTACAAAGCTGTTGATATTTGAGTTTTCAAGATCCACTTAAAAGGAAGAGATAAGAGCCTAATATCTTTAAAAATAAGAAAGTTGGGAAAGTAATTGTAAAATTTTGAATTACTTGTAGCTTTAATAAAATGAATTTACAAGACAGAACAGGGTATGGTGGTGCAGTCTTGTAATCTCAGCATTCTAAGGGGTGGAGGCAAAAGAACTGCCAATGTTGGAACCCAGGCTGGAGAACTTAATGACTCAGAAACATTCTGTCTCTAAGTAAAAATGGGAGTCTTTGGGATAGAGTTCAATGCTACTATGTTAATAATATTAAACTCCTTTGTAACTCTGTGCTATTAAAGTTTAAGTAAGAATTCTAAGATGGTGCCATTTCATAAGCAAAAATCAAGACAGAGGAGCATACGTAAATAGAGTTATTTAGCATGTTCTCATCATCTAGGCTGATGGAATTTTCCTTCTCATGGGCTGAAAATATTTTTTAAATATCAGGACTTCTTCAAACCAGCTAAGTTCATTATAAAATATAAATCATGTTTTTTATTGTAGTAACATTAAAATCAGAGATATTCTCTAAGGTTAGGACGTAAAATCACAAAAGAGATCTGACTGTTCCTGGGAGGGTCCTGTCTCTACCATAATCAAACAATATGCATATTACCATTCTACCTTCTTTACCATTTCTATTATGGCATGATTTACATTTCTTTGTTTCTTCACTTATTTCAAAATTTTTATCAATTAAATGATTTATCCACAACTGAAATGACAAAAAAACTACATTCTGTAATATTGTGCTTTTAAAAAAGTAGTATCTTTTGTTGGCTAGCTCTTTCTGTCCACCTCTCTGTAGCAAGAGTTGGTATAGAATAATGGTTCATTGTTCAAACCCTGGGGCTTGTAATTTGAATCTGAGCCCCTATTTGCTTAGATGTATAACATCGCATACATTATTTTATTCCATGTCTCACTTTTCTCATCTGCAAAATAGGAATTATGTTCATGTTTACTCCATTTCCCCTCGAGGGAAATGTTTTCATAGTGTATGTGAAATACTTACCAAAGTGTCTGGCACCCAGTAAACACTATAAAAGTGTCTGAAATTAAATATGGTTGTGAATTTCATTTTTAAAAAGGCTAACCACTTCAAGAAGTAAATGGAGAATATTAGAAAACAGAATGATGAGTGATGTAAGGTAAAGGGTTTGTGGTTACAAGGGAGACACATATGTGGCTTTTAAAGCCTGACTTAGCAATCCTTCTCCATATGGATCCCCGGGGTAATTTCAGCTTACCTGGATTTTCACGTCTCACACGTTGAACTGGGTTTTCTCATAGGAATTACAATCTGGCACAAGACAGTTTTCTAGGCCAGGCCTTATTCCGTTCTTCTCCTCCATAAATTTTACTGAGTGGGATCCCAGTGGAGAAAAGTTTCAGTTTTCTAAGACTGCACTAATTTTATTGATTAATATTCAGATTTGGTATTTGGAGGCTATCTTATACTTGTCTTGTCCATATTTTCCATATAAATTCTAGAAAACAAAGGAATTTTGTCTTTACACTTACCTGATTGTTTTTCTTCTTATATTATACATTGGGAATTTAGGGAGCAAGAGAAGCGAAGAATTGAGTAAGGCCCTTGGATTTTAAGTTTAGCATCCATTCTGTCACAGAAACTTTAAAACAATAGAAAATGCAACTTGTAGACAAGCTTTTCAAAATGATTAGTAATAATAATTGGTAGTTCATGGAGAGAAGTTCTAAAATTTTACTATATGTAAAAGTAACAGAAAAAAATCAGAGTTTACAAAGCCTAATGGATTCTTGAGAGAGAGGTAAATGTTATCACATATAAACATATAAGGGAATTACAAATTCAACACTGGTTTATAACAGGACTTACCCAGACAAAGAGCGGTACTTAGGCACATGTATGAATACTTCATGTGCCTTGTAGATCCAAGAAATAAATTACAGAATTATATTGGAATACAACACTAAAAAGACTCTTTCGATGCTCAGGACTAGGAAGACTAGATATAACTTTGTTTTAGGAAGTCAGACATTATTTCCTCCAATATATACTGAGAAGAACAGATAAAACTGAGTAATTAACACCAGCTAAGAATAGGCTGGTAACAGATAGGGGAAAAATATTTTTAGAAACCCAAGATATTCCAAGGTGAAAGAAAATCTTAAAATAGCCCTGTTTTATTTAAAGAAGTCTGAAAACCATTAAGTTGCCACCATGTTTATTTACATCACTTTTCAAAGTAGTTTTATTGTTTTGTAACATCTAATTGGGAGTAGGAAGTGGTCTTTATTAAGCATGTATTCTTGTGTGGTTAAAGATTTTATATTTATGGGAAATAAAACTCAAAAGAGTAAATGACATATCATATTGCTGTTCAGCTAGTCACCCTAATCTAACCTACCAAGGGTTTACACTCATTAGAACCTTCTATGTAGAAAGAACTTTGCTTCATGTAATGCTCATAGTAATCCTTGTGGATTATCACAGTATCATCCCTATTGGACAGATGAAGAGGGAATTTGGATGACATACTCCCAGTACAAAATGTACAACTTTATCTGTCAATCAAGAATCTTACATATAACAACTATATTTCACAAATGAAGACAAAATAAAGATATGCGAGATAAGCAAACCCAAGAGAATTTCTGGTCAGTAAACTTGCCTTACAAGAAAAGACAGCTCTTTGGGGTCAAATGCAAGTGATCTCAGACAGTTACTAGAATCCACATGAAAGCTTCATTTAAATGATGGTATAATATTTGAATTTAGAAAGTAATTATAAACATCAAAGGATAGAGTTTCATAATTTTCCTCTTTCTGAAGAAGCTGGGTGAATTTTCTGCCTGTAGTCCCAATTTTGACAAGTATATCTGATGAAAAAAAATTTCATAAGGGTTTTCTTTAACATTTCACAGATACTCAAAGAAAGATTCTGACTATAATGTTCGGGACCTTTGATGTGTCCCTAACAGTTCTTTAATTGTCACCAAGTACAACTTGATGTCCTTGGGCTGTGCTGATTTTCAAGTTCCTGCTGTGCACTAGTCAAACTTAGCTATTCTGTGCTCCACATTTATGGTATGTCCCACATTCTTATGCCTTTAGGTCATTGTCCACATGTTGGCATCAGACTGCTTAGTCATTGTCTTCAATTCTTCATTTGAAAATTCTTCTTGTGTTTGAGGACTACTTCATGTGTCATTGCTTTGATGGAATTTGTTTTCTACTCATCAACCAAAAAGATCTATTACTTTTCTTCCTGCTGTTACAATACTTTATCCATGCCAGTTTTTCCTTGCATTACTTTTTTTTGATTACTGGGAGGAAGTTTATATAATCAGCTAATATATGGGTCTTTGAGAGGCTTGATATATAATAGCTATCTCTTTCCTATCTGAGTCTTGAACCAAAGGACAAATGAATGTAACAAATGAGAATCAAATCACTCCCATATTACTGATAGACTAAAACATGCTTTCTAGTACCACTCACTTTGTCACCAACAATGCTATCCCATCATATGTAATGTATAAAAGGGACTGTTTCTTTCTTCCCTTAGGCAACTAACTCTGAAGTGGACAGAGAAGATAGGGACTTGGCTTTAAATACCCAGTTACTCTCTCTGGGTCACTTTCAGGTAACCTTTTCTAATTATATGGGAATGAGCAGGAAATGAGGAAAGAGATAAGATTTAGTTACAGCCTCTTTTCATGAAAACCAAAACATAAGAGATTCCTCACTAATATGGCTCAATGGTTTAGTCTTTTTAACCTTTTGGGATTAATCATTAAATCTTGGTTACTCAAAGGTGTATCTCCTTTGGAAAAGTGATCAGTACACTGTTTAGAAATCCTGCTCCTGTTTTCCTGAGGCTAATTCCGAAAAAATCACACCTTCGCATATTTTACAGAAGTGCTGTTTAGTGTGAGTGCTTTATAGTAGAATCCTCAAGAATATACCTGGACAGTTATTTTAAAGATTTCAAGGACATCTGAATTGAAGTCTGAAACTTAACTGCCCATTCTATTTCCATCCCACAGGATGCCTGGTGCTGTACCTCTCAGGAAAATCGGCCTCTTCAGTTTTGCATCTGGAGCTGAAGGTCATTGGAATGGCCACCCTTTCTCCTAGGTTCTGATGCATCTTGCTGTTGAGTTTAAAATTCATACAGAATTATGGCAATACTGACTTCTCTGACATCCAGAAATAGAAGATGCAATAACTCGTGTTTATTTTTGTACTCACAGGCAAATCTACATTGTTGCAACCCATTAAAAATGATTTAGCAAAGCAGAGAAACAATGATAACCCAAAGACGGAGGGCTGGACAAGGAAAGCCTTGAGGTGGGCTTCTGTAGATCCAAGGCCATGTGTTCAAGTTGTATTGAGTCCATGACCCTTGCACAACAGTAGAGGGAATCCTCCCTGCTGGAGAGATTCATTACATCCGAGAATGAAGTCACCTGTGCAAATGTACCATCTCCCAAAGGAAAACATGGATGGCTTATTGCACTTTCTAAAAATCGCCTTGTTGTCCGTCGCAGGCAGTGCTCTATTTATTTACTTTTGGAGAAATATTTTCAATTCTACCACATTCAGAATCCTTTAATTTCCTCTGAACCCCAGGAATGTTCACAGAGGACTTCTCCCCACCATTTCAAGTGACATTTTTAGTCCTGAAACTCTGCCAGACACTTTGCAAACATTCTGATGTTTCAGTCCTTGAAATGCCAAGAGCAGTTGAGTCTATTTAATTAGCCAAATAAGATATGATAATGAATTGGATCCAAGTGGCTGTGTTGGAAAGGGGGTAAAATAACCAAAATGATCAGAATCTAGAAGTATTCTGCAGGTAAAGTAGCCATGACTTGATTATTGATTTGCTATGTGATGAGAAAAAGAAAAAAAGTTACCAGAAGCTAATGCTTTTGGCCTGAGCTACAGGCAAAATGAAATTGCCACCTACAAAATGAAGTGTCACCTAAAATCTTCTCAAGAATTTTGTAAGTATTTTAAGTAATCTGCTTCTTCTTTTCTTCTTCAAATTTGTCCGAAGAACACTCACACTGTAATTTTTCTACCTGGAATTATATCAGGACAGATCTTGGTAGGGTCGGGGATGTAGTTCAATGATGCTGCACCTGACCTACCTGGCAAACTGAGGTCCTCAGTTTGCTTCTCTGTATTGTATGAGAGAGAGAGAGAGAGAGAGAGAGAGAGAGAGAGAGAGAGAGAAAGAGACAGAGACAGACAGACAGAGACAGACAGAGATAGAGAGACAGAGAAATAGAGACAGCGACAGAGAAGGAGAGATAATGACATACACAGACACAGAGAGAAAGAGAGAGAGGGGGAGGTAGTGAGGGAAGAAGGAAGACAAAGGAAGAAAGAGAAAGAAAGGAAGGAAGGAAGAAAGAGAGAAAGAAAGAAAGAATCATGGTAGCATCTAAGTACCAGCTTCCTCTGTAGTAATGAGGTATTAATTATTTATGTGCCCTGAACTCTTAAAGGATGTCTAGTGTATCCCAAATGCCTCTTTTTAAAAATAAAGTTATTAAATGCATAAAATTAATATAAATAACACTAGCAATAATAAAAATTGTCAAGAAATGTTTAAATTTGTGTCACAGTTCTTTATTAGTGCACTAAATAGAGCAAACATTGATTGCAATAACTAATTTCAAAGTAACAATGAATATAATGGTGCTTTATGTTCTTGTAAATAGCTAATATGATATGAAAATATTGTGATTTGTATTGCAACCAAATCATTACTACTGCTCATATCACAGCAGTTTGTTACCTATAGTTACAGTTGAAGGGAATGTTAAATTTCATTTCTTTACCTGAAATGAAAGTGCAATGCATTTTCATTGTCATTCAAGTTCATGAACTGGATTTGAAGATGAAAGAGCTGATTCGAACAAGTGTCCTGTCATGAAACATGTTAGAACTTTGGAATGAAGATGAGACAGTGAAATCTGTCTCACAGTGTAATAATGGGCAACAGCAGTTTAACTGTGTAGCTCTGTTTGCTGAGGAAGATACATTATAACCATGGTCACTACAGTACTACAGACTCACTAGAGCAAGGCGTTCTTGGATGGTTCTGCCAACCCCCTTGATTCCTTTCATTTCCTCTTCTGCTTGTGTAATTGTTTAGATTACTGAGCATTTCTCCAGTAACTACAGTTGTTGCTCCCCCTCCTATAGAAACATAAAGGTATAAAAATCTCTGTCTGATGCTTCCATGGTGCTGTGAATCCCTTGAAAGCCACCAGCAATAAAGCTGATTTTGATCCTTCTCTGAAATGGTCAGTGGTCTGTCCGGAGACCCCACAGTGGTCACATGTCAAAGAGACTAGAGTATGAAGGAAGATAAAAATGGGTTTCTAACACCTAATCTCAAAAGGGCTCATAGAAAACTATGGTCTGTATTGAAGTGAAAGGTATTTATTATAGTAAGCGATGCATTGCCATTAATCCTCCTCAAGCTCTCCCTTCCTTTTGAACACACTCATCCCATTGTTCTTGCCACTTTCTGGAGCAGTTTGGGAAGTCCATTTTTGTGAGTGTCTTTATGATATGTGATAAAAAACAATAGTAAATGGAGCTGCTGGGTGCCATCCAGTGGGTGGGCAGGCTCACAAAAATACTGTGGTGCATCTTAATCCACCTTATTCCCTGGATCTGGTATCTGGTAAGGTAAAGTTTAGAATCAACTCAAGACTTTAGGGCAGCTAATATAGCATAATTGAAAACACTGATGAAAGAAGACTTCTAGATCTGCTTCAGAAGATGACTAGAATGATGGGATGTGTGTTCAAAACAGGAGGAGGAATTCTGAGGGAGATTAATGAGAAAGTGTCTTGCTGTACAATAGGTTTTTATGAAAAATTGAACATTCACTGTATTTTATGATCTCATCCATTCATTATCTCATTTAATTGTGAAAGCAATGCTGTACATTGAGTATTCTTTCCACATTGTTGACTAGAAATTTGAGACATTGAGAGTCAGAATGATTTGCCCAAGTTTCTATAATAGTAAGTGTCCTACCTCAGACACGGGTCCAGGCCTTGCCCTTTATAAAGTTCAATCTAGAAGTGACTAGGACATCTGAGTGTCTGGGCACAGATCTTTTTATTTTTTTTTATTTTAAGGTTTTTTGAGACACGGTCTCACTTTGTGGTTCAGGCTGGCCCTGAGATCAGCCTCAAACTCACATCACAGCAATCCTCCTGCCTCTGCCTCCCGAGTGCTGGGATTACAGGTGTGAGCCACCATGCCCAGCACTGTGGTATGTGGTACTGATTGCTGCTGGGGTGAGTCTCCACGCCAAGTATTGTTATGTGGTTACCAGGGATCGAACCCGGGTCCCTGCGCTTGCAAGACAGTCACTGAAACCACTGAATTATATCCCCGGCCCTGGGCACAGATCTTATCTCCTGTACATGTTCATAAGCTCCCTCCTACTGAAGTTCAAGGCCAGCTGTCTCTGTATCTTCCATTGTCCTTGCAGAAGCTCATGTGTAGCATTAAGCTTTTTATGTTTTGACTTGTAATTATTAAATTAACTGAATATCTTCAAAACACAAAAGTAAAATATTTTAAAATGCCAGTACTTTTGCAAATCTTTGGACTCAATGCAAAGGAGGTGGCTCCTGAGAATTTGATCTCTGGGAAGATCCTGGATAAACTTAAACTGTGTTAGCTATTGAATTGCACTCTGAATTGAAAGACTTTCTGGAGGGCCTCAGCATGCCAGGAGATATATTCTTTCTTATGAATTATATAGAGAAGCTCTGCAGGGAACAGCATCCAAGTCTCTAGATTAATGATAATCACTGCAAATATAAACAAACTAATTAACATTAACTATAATGAAAACACAACTTCTTATTCAATGATCCTGATTACATAGTTTACTTAGTAAAACACAGGCTTAGAAATTTCTTTAACCGAAAGAAGTAATGGTTGCTTACACTAAATCTTTTCTTTTTTCATTAGCCTCTAGCATATTAATTGCATCATCAGCCTGTTTATTGATTTCAATGCCTTGCAGTTTGCTAAAAATGAAAGTCTCCAGAGTTGCTCTAGGATTTCTTGAAATTTAATACTTACAGTGATTTGAGGATAAAGAAGTTCCACTGGCCAGTTTTAATTAAAAAATACAATACAGTGAAAAATAAAACCCTAGGTTGGCCAAATTACTTTTTGCTCAGTAGAGAAAAATTCAGATAAATCAGACTTCTTTGCATTTACTTTAATAGTGAGGAAGTACAAACCAAGCAAAATAAATCTCTTCCTGTGGAAATGGTGATTTGTTAGTGCTAGAAGTTTTATTTCTTATTGATTAGGTAATAGATATAAAGAGGGTCATTACTCTTGAGTGTCATGACTTGAAGAATGCTAACAAGAGACAACTTCAGAGGGATTTTGAATAATTCTGAGCCCATATATAAAGAATGCACATTTCTGTTTTATTTGTTTTAACCACATTCTTTAAAGAAGGAAGCAAGTACTATAGATAAAAGCTACCATTTTCAATTTAGTTTTTAAACATTCCATTCAGCACTTCAAAATACATTGAAAAATAGTGTTTTCTTAATATCTTAGATTTCTAAGCTGAATGCTTGTATTTGTTCAAAGACAGCACAGCACATTAGATTATTAAAACATTTCTGAAATTTAAAATACCTGAAAATAGCAGGATTTCCAGATGCACCTTATGTCCATAGCTCCAAAGGAATGTTTGCACAAGCAGCAGATTACCTATACTTGAATCATTTCTAGTGTGGCATTTTAGGGAACATCTTTACTATTTTTTACTCTATGACAGAGTACATGATACAGATAAAAATATTAGTCATTCTTATTTATATTGTGATATTGTGTTATGAAATACCTTTCCTCAAAGCTATTGCTAGAAGAATTCTGCTTCCACTCGGTGTTTTGATAGGACTTTAGTGAAGCTGCATTAATAAATTCTGTCATGTGCTTTGTTTCTCAGTAGAATCCCACTGTACTACAAAGGAGAACAGATAACCCTGGTGTACTACAGAAGTCACAAGCCAAGGGATTGGCCTCAATATTTGTTTCTTTATTTGTTTTAGAAATCTGATATTCTACAGGCTGGTGACGATGCTAAAACATGGACTTAGAGTCAAGACTCAACTGGACAAATGTTCTAGCTCAGATGATACTTTCTTGGCCTATTTAAACATGCTCAGCTTGTTTAAGCCTCATTTTCTTCAAATGCAAAAAAAAAGGAGAACGTGGGGCTGGGGATTTAGCTCAGTGGTTCCGATGTCTGTCTTGCAAGTGCAAGGACCCGGGTTTGATCCCTGGTAACCACACACCATACTGGGCATGGAGACTCACGCCCAGCAGCAACCAGTACCACATACCACAGTGCCAGGCGTGGTGGCTCATGCCTGTCATCCCAGCACTCGGGAGGCAGAGGCAGGAGGATTGCTGTGATGTGAGTTTGAGGCTGAGCTCAGGGCCAACCTGAACTACAAGGCGAGACCCTGTCTCAAAAAACCTAAAAAAAAGAGGAGAACGTGGCTATGAATGTGGTGAGGAAACGTGGTAACAGGTGAAAAAATCTGATACAATCTTTAACACACAGAAGATACTCAATAGAGAACAGGATGATAGTATGGCCCACTGTTAAGAGACCTGGAATACATTTTTATTTTAGAAAGAGAAGGATAAAAAGCAGAACAGAATGGTGGTTTGGAGTGGGAATAAATACTAGAAACAGAACAGCCAACTGAAAATCTAGGGCAGGAAGGTAACACAAAAGGCTAATTTCTAGCACAAAAGTTAAATTGCCTGTTTGTGATACGGTGACTTCAATATCAGTGTCTAATGTATGTTTATATTGCCATTCTTTACCTTTTACAAATGTTATTAGCACCATACAAGGATATAATAAAGTGTAAGTGATTTTCCAACTTAAATTATGCCTGCAGTTGCACTATCGTTCTGCGTCTGGGATGAGAAAGAAAGACTGTGTCTCCCTTTGTAGTGAAATGAATTGTGTGCTTCTCAGGTTTTTAAAGGGCATTCAGATTACTACTGTCATGGACACTTTATGTAGGTGCAATGCAGCAAATGACCCTTCAAAACTAAGCAAAGATGGACAGGCCCCCTGGAACCTTGTAACTGACATTTGTTGTATATTAGTTTTTGTTTCCTGGACCCACTCTCCCATCAAGGATCTTAGACTGATAAATTCATTTTTTCCTACTCTCCGACCAGATCAATGATCAGGCCCTGCTGACAGTCAGTGCTTTTCTGCCTGGATCTATGTAAAATTATGAGCAAAGATGTCCTTTCTGTATGCAGTAGGCCAGTTTTTCCCAATAATCACCTACCCTGTAGCTCAGCAACCTTCTCTTGTATCTGGCTGTGATTAGAATTGTATTCTTTCGGTAGCACAGAGCTTTGCACAAGTGACCAGGCACCAAGTGCTTTGGAATGAATGGAGGTGTTAGAAATGCTGAGCTTGGGGTTAAATCCAGACCTTCTGTGTCTTATGGGATAGATCTAGGAATCTGAATGGTACCCACTGTTGTTGGTGTTGGTGCTGATGGGAAAGTTTTAAAGATCTCTCCCTGCTTCTGCTGCGAAAAAGAGCTTAGATACTACTTGGAAGCCTGCTGTGTCCAAGGGTTTGTTGTGGGGACTGGTGGGATCAATGCTGTGATCGTTTCATTTCTTGGTTTAATATGCATCCCCACGTGTCACACGTAGCAGTGAATCCTGTCATTCTGCCCCACGCTGTCTAATTAGAAAATACAACTGGCCCAAAGAAAGGGACTCCCTTGACTCCCACTTGACCGGGCTCAGTTCACACAGGAAAGAGTTAAACACAATTTAGGGCCCCAAACTCCAGGTAGTAATAAGAAATGTACATTTGTTTCAAAAGCACTTTTCAAATTTTTTATCTTGATATACTTTTATATACTTAAAAATGATCTTAAACAAGATCCCAGAGAGTTTTGTAAGTGTTCAACCCATCTATGTTTATTATATTCAAAATTAAAAATGAGTTTTAAAGTATTAATTGGAATATTATAGACTAATTTTAAGAAAATATAATCAGCATGCTCCTATTTGAGGAATTCAATCAGTAAAAAAATTTAATGTTATCTTACATTTTTACACCTTCATAATCTGACTTCATTTATGACAATTCCTGTATTTGTTTTTACAACTGATCCATTGCAATGTGCTATTTGTTTATAGTATCTGAAAAAAAAGTGTGATTTCACATTGGTACATGGTTAATAAAGGAGCAGGGCTTTTAGCAGGCTTTTCAGGGAGTTGTGAATATTGTTGTCTGTTATTCTATCAAAATTTAAAAATTGGTCACATTTTAAACTTGGATTTTAATATATTACATCAAACCTCTAAATGACCTTTTTGCACTATATTGTATTAAAACACATTAAAACTTCAAGGTATGATATCATAACTTCACAGATTTTAGAAAATGGTAATGTACTCTGTATATGAATCTTTCAGATGTTGACATGATTTAATTCACAATGGGACAAAAATTGTTCCACTAGTATCTTGTGGCTGTTTCAACAAAGTATCAACTGGGTGATTTAAAATAGCAGAAATGTGTTTTCTTACAGATCTGGAGGCAGAAAGGCACAAATCAAGATGTCAGCAGGGTCATGCTCCCTCTGAAGGCTGTGTGGAACCTCTTCCTTGCCTTCTCCCAGTGTCTGGTGAGGTGTCACAGACTCTGGCATGCTTGGCCCTGCAGGTGCATTGCTCTAATCTGCATCTACACCCAGCAATATCCTTGGCATGATTATCTCTGTGCCCATCCCATCCTCCACTTTTGGCAGTGCTAGACATCTGAACCCAGGGTATATGATCTACACCCCCAAGCACTGATCTACATCTCCAAGCCTTTGCAATTATTTTTAATTCCTAGCCAGGGTATCACAAGGTATATCTGGCTTGACTTCCACCTATTTATAAGGACATCAAACATCTTTAAATGAGGCCTAGCTGAATTACTCATTTTAGAATCATTACTTTGCTAAAGACCCTTATTTTCAAGTAAGGCCATTTTCTGAGAAAGTCAGTGTTAAGACATCAGTATGTCACTTTTTAGGGAACATAATTCAACCCAATCACAATCGCCATCATTAACATCACAACTGAACTCAGCATTAAAAGTCACTGACATGGAATTTTCATACTCACTGTGATGAACATAAATTTTCTAAATTTTAACTTTTGACTGCACTTGATCTCTGACAATAAATACTGTCATGTGTTTTCCTTCAAATGTATAGGCTTTGAGCATTTCTCTGCCAAATATTGAAGTTTCAATACCCAGTCCTCAGTTTTCTCCCCAGTGAAAATGGTGCGGTATTTTGAGCATTTGAGTTAACTGCTTTCCTGGGACCTCTGGATGAAGGGTCAGGCTCCTTGTTATAAACCTGTGTGTGCTTCTAGGGACCCGAATGTGAATGCTTAGAAGATGCTTCCTCACCATTTGGGAGGAAGAAGCTCCTGCAGGCTAAAGAGCTGGAGGACAGTTAGTGCATCTCAATCTCTGCTGGGAGTTGTTGGCACTCAGTGTCATGCTTACTCTAGATTTACAGACCTGGCCTCTGCACCTTTCCTCTAGGTCTGCTTACCTGAGATCTTGGGCAGAGGTCTTCTTCAGATGCGTCTGCAGGGACCTCCTCAATGGGAGGGGAAGAGGAAACTCTGAAGACATTTCCCCTGCTCTGACTCAGTATTCAGGACTTTCTGCTCTTAAGCCTTCCTTTTGTCCTGAACAGTTCTCACCTCCCTGTGCCTGAAACTTTGTGCCAGAGTCCCTAGTGGTGAGACCAATCTACACCTTCATGTCTACCTGCTGATCAGCCTGACCCTCAACTATTACACGGTTCTATGGAGTAAATGGAGTAGAAGGACTGCTGTTTTCTTTATTTTAGCCTCTGTCTTATATTATTGCAGTAAATGATTAAAAGTTTATCTTTCATTTTGGGCTTATGGTTTAATTAGTACTCTGAGACCTGACAACTCAACTGTGTCACTCCCAACTCAGCTGAGCTTCTCAACTCTTAAAAGAGCTTTTCCTTGCAGCATCTCTCCTACTTTGTCATTTAATTATATGAAACATAAAAGGCTGTAGACTCATGGACTGAGTCTGAGTGTTAAAAAATTTTTTACTACCTAACTATGTGTGTGTGTATGTGCATGCATGTGCATGTACGTGTAATACTAGAGACTGAATCCAGGGCCTCACATTAATCTACCTTCCCATCTTTTAAAGAAATATTTATATTTTTAATACATATATATATTATTCAAATCTTTATTGGTGCATTATAAATAAATATCATCATCATCACATACAACATTGAGTTTGTCAGAATATGACATGACTTGATTCTCATTTTTCCCCTTCTCCCATTCATCTTGCAACCCCGACCCCTATATACATAAACTATTTTTCCTTTTTAAAATTAATATCACATTCTTTTTTCCCTCATTATTTACCCCTACACCCTTTTTCCTTTTAAATATTTTGTATTTCACAATATTATATTTTGAGACAAGGTTCCATTAAATTGCACAGGCAGTCACCAACTTGCAATTTTCCAGCCTCCGCCAACAAAGCAGCTGGAATTACAGGTGTGCAATACCATTCTGGCTTCAAGAACATTCTCATGTGAACCTGCCTTTTATCCTGCCAGTGTAAGTGGGGATTAAGATGAATGATGACTGGTGTGTTTTCCCAGTCAGTGCCTTGACCAGCTGTAAAGCACTGGTTTTACTATTCTCTGCCTTTGTATTGTCAGTGCAAATGTCAACATGGTAAAAGGGCAAACTACATTTTAATATTGTTCTGAAAATATCTCTGACCTTAAGGGCTTCAGGAATCCTCAAGGATCACGGAACCACCCTCAATGAATATCCTCTGAGCTAAGTGTCCTCTCCCATTATAGGACAGCACAGTGGCTTTGGAGAAACTGATAGAATTTTACCCATGTATGAGACCTGGTACTGCAGTTCATCTGGCAAAGTCAGATGTGAAGAAGTTTGGAAATATCAGAAGTTGTCACATACAAATCACTGAGCAAAATCACAGAACCAAGAGAAGGTCAAAGATTTGCTTTCCTGAAGCCAAAGATAAAATGAGATGCTATGTCCTCCTTCTTCTCAGCACCTTTCACGGCAGGGAAACCAACCCTGATCTGGTGATGTCAAGGTTGGAAATGTTGGTTCTCTCAGCGACTATTACAAAATGTTTTGGGGACTTCAAACTGTAATGTAATGTTTCCATCTGAAGTGTCTCCTGTAACCTTGGGAAATATGTGATGGAAATAGTTAGTAGTGATGTACAATGATCATACAAAACAAGTACAGACCTGAAAAATAATTTAGAGTATCTTGGTCTTCTATTTAGTTTTGTAATATAAAGTTTGATCATCCTACTTCCCTGGATGCCACCCTGCAGGAATACTCAAGATGAGGACCACACTTAACTGAGAACAGAACACAGAATCCTAAGGTGACTGTCTGATCTAGTCTTGATTATCTTTCCAATCACATCGGATGCTGTCTCATTTCCTGCATCCCATTACCCAGAATGGGACAAGTAATATTCTCACAATTTCTCCATTACAACATTTCCGTTCTTTAGCCTCTTTGTGCCCTTGGTCAGACAACACCAATTCCCCTTTAAGAGCCAGAACTTCACCAGAATTGGCTTGTCTACATTGTTCTCTGCTGATAGACCTAATGGAGGTCCAGTAGTGATGGGCTTGGAAAAACTGGAAATGAATGTACAACTGCATTCTCCCATAATATTCAGTGAGCATTGGAAATGTGGATTCTCAGACCAAGAATAAGACAAAGATACACTTGTTCACCAGTTCTAGTGAATGTAGCTCTTGAAGTCCTAGCCAGCAAGAACAGACAAGAAAAGTGAGTAAAAGGAGTCCATATGAAAGAGGAAGAAGCACAATTAGATCTATTTGCAGATGCCAAGATCTTACATGTGAAAAAGTCTAAAGACTATATAAAAATTGTTAGATACATGAAGTGATTTTATCACTTAGAAATATGCTGATTTTTATGAGCAACATGATAAAATACAAATAAGACATATTAACAATCACCAAAAAGGAAATTGTGTATAAATTCATATTATTTTCAAATCCTTCAATCTAAAAGAGGTAAATATTAGCACTAAGTTTTAAAACTACCTAAAGATTATATAACAATATATTTATGATAAAGAATTTGGTTGTTTGTACAAAATAATTATGGTCCTTCCTCACGTAAAAGTTAATTATAAAGTCAAAAGTAACTTCTATAAGTAAAATTGTGTCTAACAGAAACAGTATTTTTTAGGTTAGACTTGGTTATTTTTTCCATCAATATTTATTGATTATCTTCTGTCTCAGATGTCATTGGATTAACCAAGCACTTTCTTGTGCTCTAGTATTCCACAAGGTGCTTGACTAAGTGTACACATAGAAAAATTCATTACATTATATTGCACAATAATTGCAATACTATTCATTGAAATATTCATTCAACATTTGAGCAAACTTGAACCTTTATTATGTTACACTCTTGTGGGCATACAATATTAAAAATTATGATTCTTGTGTGTGAATTTAAATATTTAATTAGTTCTTTTAAAATGCTTCAGTCTTTTTAGTTAGTAGCTTCACAAACAGTTGAAAAATCACTGAAATGATAAAATCTAAGTAAATGAGTATAATGAGTTTAAAAGATGGATGATGTCCTTTGTTCAGAGGCATTTTAGGTTTTTATACTTTCAGGAAAGGGGAAAATACTCTCACTGAAGAATTATTCATTTCTAGTATCTAAAAAAGGAGAATATCTAATAGTATTAATCTAAGAGTCATAGATAAAGAAGACTAATGAGTTGTAAGTAGATCCTTTGAAATATGAGAAAACATGGTTTATTTGTTTAAATGAAGTATAATTGCAATGGACTTGAGAAATTAGCTCACTTGACATTAGGACAAATACTTCTATTTTTTAATTTACCAATAATTCGCCATGCCCACAGTGTGAAAATAATTAAGCATTACAAACAGAATTAGAGATGACTTCAGTTCAGAGGGAAAAGATAGCGTGAATGTGATTATGCACTATTATTTCCTTACAGAAAAAGATAAGAAACTGTGGTATCATTGTGACATATATACTTATGAATATGCCACACCAATGTGGTTATGTGGTCATAACAAAATTATAGTTATGTTTTTCTCAGGAAGAAAGGACACCTATAAAAAAGTGAGAATGGGTTAGATAACTCAGAGTAAAAGAGGATTTTGCCTTTCTCTGAAATACTTGGAGTGCAAGATTGTAAACAAAGCAGAAATTATCCTGGAAAACCCGGATTCAACTGGGCTTTAAAGCCAAGGGACATCTGATGACATTTCTCATTGAAGACAAATATACTGATAGCTTGTGTGGCATATATATATATATATATATATATATATATATATATATATATATATATATATTTATTTATTTATTTATTTTCATTGAGACAGGGTCTTGCTTTGTAGTTCAGGCTGGCCCTGAGCTCAGCCTCAAACATGCTGGGATTACAGACATGAGCCACCATGCCCTGCACTGTGGTATGTGGTACTGATTGCTGCTGGATGTGAGTCTCCATGCCCAGTATAGTACATGGTTACGGGGGGATTGAACCCAGGCCATTGCACGTGGAAGTTAGACACCAGAACCACTGAGCTAAATCTCGGCCCTATTTTTAAATTTTTAATGGACAAATAATAATTCCTTACATCTGTGCCATATAATGTGATCCCTTGGCACCTCCGTACACTGTAAAATAATTAAATCAAAGGATTAATATACCCATCACTTTATGTTATCATTTCTTTGTGAAGAAAATATTTAAAATCTCATTAACTTGAAAAAGGAAAGAAATCTTATCATTTGTGATAGCACTAATGAATCCAGAAGATAACACACTTTATGAGTGAAATAAACCAAATACAAGAAAGAAATGCAGCATGCATCTCCTTCACATATAGGATCTAGAGGTGTTGAAGCAAAGAGGAGGGTGATGATAATCAGAGGCTGAGGTAGATGAAAAGGGAAAAGGAGGAAAAGTACAGTTTCAATTAGGAGAAATTAGTTCTAGGAATCTACTGTGCATTATAGCTACTATAGTTAATAATAATAGATTATATATTTGAACTAAAAGTAAGCGATTCAAAAATAAAAACTGTCAAAGATCAGAGCATATGGTTTGTGAAGATACCCTAATCAGGAAAATAATTTTCCAGAAGTATAAGAAGTACAGTTCTCTGGAGAGGTGAGTAATTTTCCTACCAGACCATGCTGATGGATGAAATTAGTGGGTACAACTAAGTGATGCTATTCTTTCTTGCTCTGTTCTCTAAGGACGTAATGGTGCATAATCACGCTCATGTTATCTTCTCCATCTTGACTGAAGCTTTTCTAAATTCTGGTGGCAGAATAAACCTGTCAACACTCTGGAATGACGTGCTGTTTTTAGATGGGATTCATGCATCTGCACTTCAATATTACCGTGCCATCAACATTGGTTTATCCACTAAAATGGTAGTTTCTTATACATAATTACAAAAATTAATGGTCAAACACCAACATAAATATTTTCTTTAAATAATTTATCCTACTAAACTTCAGAAAGCAAAGAATCAAGTTGTCTTTTAATTTTTTTGAACTTGTGCATAACTCTATTTCTGCCTTCTAACTGCTCCAATTTTATTGTCTAAGGTTAAAACATACATTATTATAAATAATACAATGCTTCTGTAGGGAGTATAAGAAAAAGCTGTTTATCCTTACAATATAGTTCATCCCTATCATGCCAACTATTACTTCCTATGTACACACTTTGTGATAGAAGACAGAACTTTCTTTTGCTTTTTTGACTTAATCCATTCTTAATTACTTGTAGCCACCACGATCACTTATATAGGTTTGACTTCTCCCTATATAAATGAATACTCAAAATCATACTTTATGAGCTATTGGTAAGCTGCTCTGGTCTTTCCCATGATCTCAATTGTGTACACTGTCTCATTATAGAGTTATTTAGTGTGTTGTTCTATGTACTGTTTCTACATTTCTGTAAGTCAGAGTTAGCTCTAGAGGTTGGATTATATTGGGTTTGAATGCCTTGGTAAGATAGTGAATTTCTGCTTCAGGAGATGTTCAATATCTATTTCTCTCTTGGTGGCATCATCAATCATTGGTACTGAGTGTTTAAATTCAGTAGTTCATTGGAAAGTAGAAAGTGATGAGGTCCCAACATTTTCTCTTTTATTTTACTATTTGGGGCTTTATATAAATTTTATACATATGAATTTATATATACATTTGTTTTCTTTATCCATTCCTTGGTTTTACTCAGTGGCATTGTTTCTTTAGAAAATGCAGGAAATATGTCTTCATCTAGAAATATTTGATACACGATGCAATTAATTGTTTTTGATTTTTCATGGTTGTCCAAAAATAATCAAGTTTTTACTGCTCTTATGAATGCATGGGCTTAACTATGTAGTTGGTTTCTCAAGCCACTGTGACTACCACATATGTTTCCAATTTTTGACCAGCATGTTCCTGTCTAGGCTCACTCCTCAGTCCTACTGAGATTGCCTTGGTAGTTGATCACTTCTTTCCTTTCTGGCATGGAAAGTTACTTCAAAATTGTACATCGTCCACTCCAGATTGAAAATCACCCAATTCTCTAAGGGCCATTGTTTCCTTTTAGTGGAAAGTGATTTAGAGATCACCATCTGAATGCTAATGTGTGCACATTTCTAGTGGCTTCTACACTGCTTTTAATTTTTTTTACAGGTTATGAACATGTAACCAGAAGGATGATATATAACCACAAACATATAATATAGGTCTAAAAATATCATTACAAATACATATGTATATACTTTGAAAATTTCATATATAGATATATTATAAATATTAAATATATATAACTAAAATTAAAAATAAGGATTTTAAGGAAAATAACTTAATATTTTTATCTGCATTTCTTTATTGTCTTAAATAAGAATCAACAATTTTGATGGGTGGCTACCCCAAGAATAATAGAAGCAGAATATCATGTAATTGCTCCATTGCTTCATTTTACAATTCACAAATAACTGTTTTAGTACTAGAAATAATACCAACATAACAACTACCAACTTTACTGCAACTATATGATTAATGAAGTGAATTTAAAGACTTTTCAAATTCCTTTGTTATATACACAAGGAAGTGAAATTATTGTGTTTAAATTTATGCAAAGCAAGATTATACAGATTAAGCAACTCTAGTCTGAAAATCTAAAACTTAAAATGCTCCCAAGTCCAAAACACTTTGAATAGAAAGTGACCCCACAACTGGAAAACACACAACTGTCCTTGCAGAATTAAGGAATATTCAAACCATACCTCTGTTTAGATATATACTTAATTTTATTTTATTTTCTGTCTTTAGGTATCATTTTTAGTTTGATTTCTTAGGCTCTGTAATTAATATTTAAAAATATTTTTGGGATGAAGTAAGTTTTATGGACTCCATTTCATAGGTAAATAAAAAGAAGCTTAGAGAAATCTAATAAGCCATGCCAATCAAATAACTTGAATTTAAACCTGCACATCTCCAATTTTAACATCACATTAACATAATGACTTTGAATAAATTTTGTGTGGGTTTAAGTGAACTATCTATTTTATTGGGCAAATTAGTTTCTCATTTTGAGTGCTTAAAAAAAAGGAAAAGTAAAATTTTGGTTCCAATCTGGTGACTCAATAGTTTTGCAAAATTATGCAACTTGTTCTGTACTTATTATTTTGATTTGGGGGTGATAGCACAAAAGTTTTGTAAGACATTGTATCCATTTGTTATTGCTTTCTTTGTATCCAAAATGACATCAACAGGAACTATTTACTGAGGTTCTAATCTTCCACAAATGTGCTAGTCATTAGGAGGGGACAAGAAAAGAAATACTTCCCACTCTTAAAGAAATCACATCCTAAATGGGAAGATAGAAGTCTAGACAAATGAAATACAGTAAGAATTGTTTCTAAGGGGTCACAGATGTAAGTAGACAAGGAATCTGAGACAACATGGGGGGGATGTATCTTCAAAACATCTTTTCTTGGTTGAGCGCTGGCAGTTAAAATAAACCAATCTGGTTTCAGTGACATATTTTCAATGTAAAAAAGTATAGAATATTAATGACATGAAGTATTATCTAAAGATATATTTCTTTCTTTATGACTCTTTCACCCTGAGCCTTCTCAACTTTAAATTCAGACTTCCACTAGCATAAAAATCTTCATTTATTAATGTTCTTACATATAGGTTTACTTATTTGGAAAATTAGATTATTTTAAAGAAAAGCATCAGTGTCCTACCTTATTTTTAAGAGATATAGAATCAAGAGGAAGATAATATTTATAAAGCCTAAAGTAAATTAATATTTATAAATTATTCAAAATAAATTTCAAATCATTTCAGACAAAGCGGATAAAATATACTCTGTAATACCATAACGTTCATGGAATCTTCCTTTGAGAGGGACTGATTTTTTTCACTTGTTTACATTCTGAACATACTGAAAGGCTAAAGTCATAATTATTTGTTTTATAAGTATGAGAATGTAAAAAGTCTATGCATGTAATTCATTAAATTGCTGTCTAACAAAGTTACATTAATTTATATTTTTGCATATATTTAAACCTTTAAAGTATATGGACAGTAAAATAGACTCTAATGAGTCCTTTAGGTGTTAAATTACTGAAGTATATGAATTTTAAAGAGTAAAGTTTATTATCTGGGAAATGGAGAAGAATTATGGAGAAAAATTATGGGTAATTTTTTAATCTTTGAGGTCCATTATGTACTTTTTGATAAATTCTTGGTAGGCAGTAACTTTAAAGTATTTTCCAGTTGTGAAAGAGCTATTTGAGAGAGAAAAGTGCTGTGTAATACTAAGGCCTTTTCTTTGCATGTCAAGAGTGATCTAGTTCAATTAAGCACTGAGTTCATGTCTTATTCCACAGAGGTGAAGAAAATGGTTTTTCTGCTATGCAGAGAGGATTACAGTAATTCACAAGTAAGGGGGAGCTTAAAAAACTTCAACAAAATATGGAGGGCACGTTTAGATCAGTGTAGAAGTCTGATGCTGTCTTTCAGTCTCATCTTCCAAGGAGGCATCTTGAAGAAAGAACAACAAAAGTCCTAGATAGACTTGGAAATGCATCTCTGGTGATGCAATAATGCTGGCAGGAGAGAAGATGGAAAAGGTAAGAGGCTGAAAATCTTCCCAAATCTTTCTGCTCTCAAGGGAAATGAGGGAGAACACAAGGCCCCAGTGTGTCATGGTAGGGTAAGAAGATAGCTGAGAGCTAAGAACTTCTGTTCCTCCCAGGAGTCTACTGATCTGTTCAGAAAAGAAGGAAGATGAGTGGGGAACAAATCAATAGGAAATGGGAATCGAGGATGAATCAATAAGAAAGACCATTATGTTCTGGCCTTCGCCCCAGGGCCAACCCACAAAGAAAACAGGGAAGCACTTAAAGTATCCAGGATCATCATCAAAGCAAGCTGAAAGCAGCCACCAAGGAAAGAAGACAGGCTTCCGGTCACCAGAGTCCGCAGTGGAGGATGGCCCATTCCAAATGTGAGGATGTGTATCTGTCTGGGGGCAAGAGGAGAAGTAGGGTGGTGTCTCATAGTTTTAGAATTGCTCTTTAACCAGCATTCAGGAACATGATTGTTGAATTGGCAAGATTTTTTATCATTAGGAACTTATCAGAAGTCAAGATCAACTTAATTGCAGCTGAAGAGAAATCATAAAAATTGTGTTTTTCTGCCATCATGAATGGGATAATATAAGCACATGGACAGAACTTGAAGGGAAGATTATTCCAAGCACTGCATCTGCCAGGAGAGACCGTAGTAAAGGCTTTTCCTGATAAGTCTGAGCAGCACAGCAGAGGGATTCCTCAGTGTGAGGCAGTAGGAGCAGATGCAGGAAGAACTTCATCTCAGGTTAAAGAATTCGGCAGTGGTTTAGTAAACCACCGTACACGGATTTAGCTGCTTATACACAATAATAAGATTCATCTTACAGACACAATCAGTGTAGATGTAGTACAGAGAATAATATGGAGAATATATTAGGGAATGTGAGACTAAAGTCTCTGTTAAGTTGCATAATCAGATGAGATTGACTGATGCAAGTTAGAGTGTATGCAAGTTTCAGTGTATAATGAAGCAATAAAAGGGCT